>JAOTRH010000013.1:1368184-1391181 GCA_034768845.1 Heliamphora exappendiculata | reverse complement strand
GAGTTTTGTGCCATTTGCTAGCGTTTGAAAAAAATTCACGTCCGCGACGCCCGATTCCCGTTACGGGTTGACCGATATGCCCGATATCCGTTACACGCGACCGCGATCGTTACGCCGGCCGATACCGCGATTTAAAACCTTGGTATTGACTATCTAGAACTGTAGGATCGTCAGAATGGTTGAGCAAGAGGAGGGCTGCTTCTCCATGTCTTGACTTTCCTGTTGTGTTGATGATGGATGTCGGTGGGTGTTCACACGAGTTTATGGGCCAGTGTATGATCAGAGAGGGGAAGATTTTTGGGATGGGTTCGGTGCAATAGCTTTCAGATGGGATCATGGAACATCCCTCAGCATGTGGGTGAGGACTTTAATGTGGTTCATCCACATGAGAGGTTGTGTTGCAGCAGCATTTCCAGAGCAATAAGGTTGTTCTTTTCCCATATTGACGAGATGAAAATGCTGGATCTTCCCCCCTCTCCGAGGGGAACTTTTGTAACGCCCCAAATCACATGGACGTTAAGACATACGTATAATAATAGGGATTATGCTAGTGAGTCAATTTATAATTAAAATATAGATAAGTACATTCATAATCATTAGATTATCCGTGACAATCACCACACAAGTTATATATTACAGTCAATTGTTATCAAATTTGACACAAAAGAGAAGGGGACCAACTATTACAGTTTAAGGAGGTGGAAACAAAGAATTTCAAAGTCCAATTCTTATCCAGCAGTTCACAAATCTTATCGTCCCGGGAAGTCCTCCGGTTCTGCAAACTCCTCGTCTTCACTTGCAACATCAACGCTATGAGCCGAGACTCATAAGAAAACTCTAGGAAATTTTATTGGTCTAACTCAAGTAATAATCTAACCTAATTAACATTCCGCAACAAGTTCACACAAAATCACATAGCAGGTTAGCAGTTCATGGACATTAATTAAAAATTCAACAGGCATGATGATGATTCATGCTATGCAAGTGACCAACCTGACACTCGACCACAAGAATAACTAAACGGACTCCACACCGAAAAATCCAAAGAATTAGACTTTATTAGCCATTGACTACTTGAACCAATACAATTGACCCTCGTTGTGAAATAATAATCACATCGCCTACTGTCAAATCACATCGCCTACTGTCATCGTTTTATTCAAATCACAACGGCGTCGAGGTTAGGTCCGCCATAATTGAACTCATCATTCAGTGTTAAGGTCCGCCGAATTAGGCTCACTTCCGAATTTCCCACATTAGGAGTCACTGGTTCCTTTGCACAGCGTCAATCCAAAGTCTAAGATAACAACGCAGGAATTTCAAAGAGACGCTACGTTTCATTCAAATCACGACAGCGTGGGATGTAGGTCCACCATAATTGGGCTCATCATCCGATTTTAAGGTCCGCCAAATTAGGCTCATCTTTCGAATTTCCCACGTCTGTCGGGGATTTACCCTAAAATAATATTATTAACCACACCGGGGGCGCAAAAACAATTGGGATTTTTTTGAAAATTGGATGCAGTTGCTAATTCATGATCTGGTATGCACATAATGAAGTTTAAATTCGGGAGGGAAGAACTTGCATTAGTATCTCAATTTCAATTCAAACATGGATTTGATTCAAGAGAAGGTCACGGCGAAACGAGCCATTTATCATTACGATAGGTGTCAAGTGGCCCACGGTGTCTGCCAGGAAAACACCCCTATAAGATTTTTGTACGCCAGAAACACTTCCAACCATGAATCAAGGTACAACCGACTCCGGTATGACATGTATCCAATGATCATGGCAAGGTACAACACATCTAATGCATGAAGGTACAAATTCTAATGCATACTTGTAAAACCAAACGATGAATGCTTCAAGTCACTTTATGTCATATATTATGAGTGAAAAATCCATATTAAGCATGCTTTCCTCATTTTAGCACAGCACAAATAAATCATATATATTCCACATCAAACACGTCGTATTGCCCACTTTTCATTCAACATACTAATGCACTTAGGCTTGTACCAACTTTTCAGCACTTTTTCCTTGATATCCAGATTCAAACACAGAAAATGTAGAATACTTTCGGGGCATCAAAACATCATTACGATTTCTGATTTTTGGACACAAGCTAAATTAAAGGGTCCTCTATAACTTTCGTGAAGAACATTTGTTTTTATACTTGTTGAAAACAGGTGATTTAAGTCTTACAAAACAGTAGGTTTAATCTGCCAACAGCAGATTCAGTAAAATCCAGATTACTCATTAGTTAAAGAAAATTGCATTTGGAGTATCAAACGAACTCTAAACGTTCTGATTTTTGGATAAGAGTTAGATTTTGAAGTCCCCTAAATTTGTTATGAAGAACACTTATTCTGATACTCAAAAGAAATAGGCGTTTTGCCTCTGCTAAGAAAATAAGTCAAAGCTGAACTTTAGAACAGGTTCTAGGAATTCCAGGTTCAAAATCAGTTAGAAATAAATTCGTTTGGGAGATCAAAACAACTCCATTAATTAAGAATTTTGGACAGAATCTAGATTAGAATGTTCCCTAACTTTTTGCAGGAAGAACAAAGTTTTAAATAATCTATAAAAATAGGTAAAATAACCTCCACAAGAAAGTGGTACTGAATATGTCCAGTGATAAAACCATTTTTATCAAACAGTGATAAAAACTCTACATTTTTGGTAGGCAATTGTAAAAATGTGTTAGGAACGACTTTCATGAATAATCCATTTTAAAACCAAGCTTCTAAAATAGGGTTTTAGCTATTGTAACAGAGATATGACAGAAACTGCAACGTTTTGGGAAAAACTTAGGGCCCGTTTGGTTGTATTTTCTAAAATTGTTATTTAAAAACTGTTTTGTAAAAATGAATTTAAGAAATAATTTTATAATATTTTGAAAAGAGAAATTGCGTTTGGTACACTATTTTTTTTTTAAATAATTTGTAACCCTAACTGGCCAAATCGAGCCAACGATTGAGGGAGTCAATCGAGCCAACGATTGACGGAGTCGATCGAGCTAACAATTCGTAACCCATTTCGTACACTACAGGGAGTCGATCGAGGCACGCTGTCGATGATGGGGGTGATCGAGCCTACGGAAGATCAAGCCAACGGACGACGGCAATGGCCACAGGACGACGGCAACGGCCACAGGACAACGACGACGATGATGATGAGCGATCCAAGACGACACCTACTTCCACAGGACGACGCCGACGACGATGGGTTTTCGCTGCGACCTTAGTCTCGCTGTCATTATCAAAAGCGATTAAACGAAAGGCGACGACGACAACGCCTTCGACGGCGAAGAAAGCTCGCGACGGCAACTTCAACAGCGAAGAAAGCTCACGACGACTTCGAACGGCGAAGAAAGGTCGCGACGACGACGGCAACTTCGACGGCGAAGAAAGTTCGCGACAGCGACGACGAATTCGAACGGCAACGACGACGACGATGACGACTTCGAACTGTGAAGAAGCTTTCTGTGTTTTCATTTTGTTAGAAGAAAAAAAAACGAATCAAAAAATGTGAAAACATGTTTTTCATATTTTCAAAAAACACCCAATTTTTAACTCAATTTTCTCTTTTTGTGAAAAATTTTTTCAAAATTGCTACCAAACGAATTTTCCGGAATTCCGTATTCATAATTCTCCGGAAACTGTTTCCAGAAAACCAAACCAAACAGGACCTTAATATCTCAAAATGTACCCATCTAAATTACTCCAAATAAATTTTATACAAAAGTTAACACAACTCTGAATATAAAGTTTGACATTAGGAGATTTTTCTATAATTTATTAAAATTGTTCAAAGTTGAGTCCAGAAATTTAAAAATCTAGGATTAAAACTAAAGTAGAATAACATAGTCTCTACACCTCATGCATGGCATGAATCATACTAAACACATAATATGCAAACTCCAACAAGCTCAAAAAATAAAAGGGGCTTTCAGCTAAACGTCCAAAAAAATAAATTTTTAACGCGCAAGATCCAATCGCTTACAACACAGATAAATTTAATACAAACAAATAAATTTATATGTAATGAATTCAGATAAATTTATCAGTCATTTTTTTCAAGTATTTACAAATGTCAGTGTTAGAATTATTGCAGAGAGAAGAAGAGAAAAGGAGAAAGAAAGAGAATCAGAATCACAATGAATGAGAGCGCATCAACTTAGGGTTTACACCATATCACTTGTTATTTATAATAGAACCAAATAATATGAAAAGTACAATAATACCTTCAACTTAATACTCCCCCCCAAATTGAGGCAGAGATATTTTTCATGCCCAACTTGCATACATTGGGTTGAAACATTTTACTACTAAGCCCCTTTAGTAAAAATATTTGCTAATTGATTGGCAGATTTCACAAATGGCATACATATTGATCCCTTGACACAATTTTTCCTTGATAAAGTGTCGATCAATCTCTATATGTTTCGTTCTGTCGTGCTGGACAGACTTGTGAGCAATATTAATGGCAGCCTTGTTGTCACAGTACAACTTTATAGGTTTGTCGCACTCAATACCCAAATCTTTTAATAGGACTTTGAGCCAAATGAGTTCGCAGATGCCATGTGCCATAACCCTATACTCAGCTTCTGCACTTGATCGAGCTACCACTGTTTGCTTTTTACTGCGCCAAGTAACCAGATTACCCCCTACAAATGTGTAATACCCAGGTGTAGATCGTCTGTCATCAACTGAACCAGCCCAATCTGCATCTGTGAGAACTTCTAATGTCAAATGACTGTGACGAGAGAATAAGAGCCCTTTGCCAGGGGCAGACTTAGGATATCGCAGAATATGATTAGCAGCATCAAGATATACACTACGAGAATCATGCATGAACTGACTAACAATTCCCACAGCATATGCAATGTCGGGTCTGGTGTGAGACAAGTATATTAATCTTCCCACAAACCGTTGAAATTGGCCCTTGTCGACAGGTTCTCCATCACCACTATAGAGTCGATGATTAGCCTCGATAGGTGAATCTGCAGGTCGACATCCCACCATACCAGCTTCATCTAGAAGGTCAAGAATATACTTTCTTTGGGAAATGAAGATCTCATTATCTGATCTAGCCACCTCAATTCCAAAAAAATATCGTAGTACCCCCAAATCTTTCATCTCGAATTCTTTTGCTAGGTTTGCCTTAAGACGAGATGGCTCCTCATAATCATTACCTGTCACAACTATATCATCAACATAGACAATAAGAACAGTGATCTTATTATTGCCTTACTTGATAAACATAGTATGGTCTGCTTGATTTTGTCGGTACCCAAATCTTAGCATGGCCTTAAAAAAAACAATCAAACCACGCTCGAGGAGACTATTTTAGTCCATATAGGGCCTTCTTCAATTTGCACACCTTCCCTTCAATTTCATGAGATGAGAATCTAGGTGGTACATCCATATATACTTCTTCTTCTAGATCTCCATGAAGAAATGCATTCTTCACATCCAACTGCTGGAGAAGCCAACTCATATTAGCGGCACGAGATAAGAGTACCCAAACTGAATTCATCTTGGCCACTGGAGCAAAAGTCTCCTGATAGTCAATACCATAAGTTTGAGTAAAGCCTTTAGCAACTAGCTGTGCTTTGAATCTTTCAATTGATCCATCTGCCTTGTGCTTTACTGTAAATACCCATTTACACCCAACTGCCTTCTCTTTTGGAAGAGAGACTAACTCCCAAATACCGTTCTTTTTCAAGGCTGTCATCTCCTCAATCATAGCCTTCTTCCACTTAGGATCCTCAATGACTTCCTTCCAACCCTGTGGAATCAATATAGAGGACAAAGAGGAGACAAAAGCACGATATGGGACTGATAAAGAATTATATGAGACAAAATTAGAAATTGGGTGTTGGGTACATGTCCTAACGCCTTTGCGAAGAGCGATAGGTAAATTAAAAGTATTAAGATCAACAACAGAAGACTCATTACCAGATGGTTTAGCATGAGAATTTGAACTGGAGGATGGAGGTAACAACTGGCAAGATGGTAGTGTCGCACGAGCCATTTGATCTTTCGAGCGTCAAGTATACGTACGCAGATCCTTTTTGTCTAAGCGTCCACCAACATCCTGTTCAGTTTCATCCTTACTGAGTCCCGTCTCCCCTTCACCAGGAGCCAGAACAGGCGAAGTAAGATTCGGGAAACCAAACCTCGAAACTCTTGAGTCGGTGTGTCCAATGGTAACATCTCTTCTAAGCTAGAGGCCTCCCCCTGAAGAGATGTCCGAGGAGAGTGAAAAAAATGCGTTAACTCCCAAAATGTAACATCCATACTGACAAAATTTTTGCGGGTGACCGGATCATAGCATTTATAACCCTTTTGGGTAGCAAAATAACCAATGAAGACAAATTTGATAGCCTTAGAGTCCAATTTTCCACCGGAGTGTTTTGGTGAATGAACAAAGCAAGTGCAACCAAAAATCCAGAGTGGAAGAGAGAAGACAGGAGAAGACCCGGGAAGAAGCTCCAAAGGTGTTTTGAACTGAATAACACTAGAAGGCAAACGCTTGATAAGATAAGCCGCAGTAAGAACTGCCTCACTCCAAAAAGACTTGGGAACATGCATAGAAATAAGAAGGGAGCGAGCAACCTCGAGAAGATGACGATTTTTTCGTTCAGCAACGCCATTTTGTTCAGGAGTGCGTACACAGCTGGTCTGGAAAAGAATACCATAAACCTCTAGATAGGCACAAAAACCACCATCAAGAAACTCAGTCCCAATATCGGTCCGGAGAATCATGATGTTGGCATCAAACTAGTTGCGGACCATGTGGTGAAAATTTTGAAAACAAGAAAAAACTTCATTTTTAGTGCGAAGCAAATAAACCAAAGTAACACGAGAATAACAGTCAATAAACGTCACAAACCACCGATAACCAGAAATAGAAGTAATAGGTGAGGGACCCCACACATCAGAATGAATAATAGTGAAAGGGGAAACACTGCATTTATTAACTGAAGGATAAACAGAACGTTTATGTTTTGCAAGTTCACAAGCCTCACACAAAAAATCATTTCTAGAACAATGTTTAACTAAAGAGGAAAAAATGTCTCTCTAAAATGCCAAAAGAAGAATGTCCCAAACGGCGATGCTACTGAAGTAATTGGAGACGGAGCAGGCCAGCATCAGTATAGAGAGCCTGATCAGATGGGGAAGGAGTAACGGAAGAAGAGGCCGGAACATCCAGTAAGTACAGGCCACCATGTGCACTGCCACTGCCAATCATTCTCCCCGTCGCCAGTTCCTGAAATACGCAATGAGTGAGAAAAAAAGTTACAAAACAGTTCAAGGAACTGGCAAGACGACTAACAGATAAAAAATTAGTAGAAAATTTGAGAATATGAAGGAGAGAGGATAGTGAAAATAGAGAAGAGCAAGGAATAGAACATTTGCCAGAAATAGATGATAAAGAACCATCGGCTATTATAACCTTATCTTTACCAGAACAAGTAGAATAAGACGAAAATAAGGTAGAAGAGCCAGTCATATGATCAGTGGCACCGGAGTCAATGATCCAAGGAGTAGGAGAGGCAATTGCACTAAGGGCAATAGGAGAAATACCTGAATGAGCAAAGTTGGAGGAGAAAGAAGAGGCAGTGGAAGAGGTAATATCAACCCGAGTCATCAGACGCTTGAGAGTAGTCAACTCCGCCTCAGAAAGAGGGCCAGTCTCACCGGATGTGCTAGTAGAGAGCTCAGAGAGATGAGCGTGGGAACGGACAGGTCCACTACGCCCACCACCGTGTCCACCGCCACGTCTTGGAGTAGGACGACCATGTAACTTCCAACAGTGATCAATAGTATAATGAGCTTTACCACAATGCTCACAATGCAGCTGATCACGGGCGACAGAGCCATGCTTCTCTCCAGACTTAATATGACTAGGCTGGCCAGTGCGATGAAGAGATGTGACTGTTAACATAGAACGTTCCTGACTGGAAATAGGAACCATAACATGACGGCGGCTCTCTTCTTGCTGAACATAGACGTATGCTTGTCGCAAGGTGGGAAATGGATCGCGACCCAAAATCTGAACACGAATCGGATCATAGTCAACATGGAAACCTGCAAGAAAGTCATATACCCGCTCCTTCTCCACCATCTTCTGAAAAGCAGCAGTATCAGTAGTACAAACAGCATGAAAGTCCTAATGATAATCAATCTCACCCCACAGGCTAGTCAGCTCAGCATAATACTGAGCCAATGAGTGATCTCTCTGTTCTAACCTACGAAGTTTCTTCCTCAACTCATACAACTGGGCATCATTGCCAGTCTGTGAATAAGTCTGAGCAGTAGCAGACCAAATCTGATGAGCAGTATCCAGAAGTAAGAAACTGCGATTAATGGAGGGCTGCATAGAATGTAACAACCAGGACATAACAAAGGCATTTTCCTCTATCCAACGTGTGAGAAGAACCAATGGCTATGGGCTGTGTGGTTTCACCAGTGATATACCCAGACATACCGCGAGCGGCGATGGCTAAACTGCAAGAACGCAACCAAATTAAATAGTTGCTGCCATCCAGCTTGACAAGACTAATCTGAAGGGACGAATTATCAGTAGAAGTCCCTGAACGAATCAATCCAGTGGCTTCATGACTACCAGAAGGCTTTCCAGTATCAGACATGGCTATGAAAAACCAAGAACAAGCAGAATGAAACAAAGGGGAGTAATGGACTGTAAACAAAGGCAAACCAAGTAGATCCGAACCACTATAGTACTAGTAAAAAACAGAATCGCATACCAATCGCAGCAAAGAGGGAAACAAAACTAAGAAGCGGTTGGAAATCTGCAACCAAACACCCAGAGATGTGCCGAAACCCTCTAAAGAAGACTAAACATAGCCAAAAGAAACAAACCGAGCGAAAAAAAGGCCAAGCGCAAATAGCCGACCAACAAAAAACTTCACTCGAGCTTGAAATCAACCCAAAACATCAAAGATTGTTGATTCGAGCCTCTTACACACTGAGTCAGCACCCATGAAGGAGAAACAAGCCATCAATTCAAGCAGAAACCGGCGCAATCGCGAGATGACAGAAAAACCCTAGCGGCGCCGAAATTGTGAAAAATTAGGAAAAATTATGAAACAAGCATGGAAAAAATCACAAATCAAGTGTAGGGACCCAGACGATCATCAAGGAAGAAAAAAGTTTTTTTTTTTTTTACAATTTCAAAATCAAAAAAAATGAGGAGAAACGAAAACAATCACGAATTGCTAAGAAGTTTACATAGGATCGAGCTCTGATACCATGTTAGAATTATTGCAGAGAGTGGAGAGAAAATGAGAAAGAGAGAGAATCAGAATAACAATGTATGAAAGCACAACAACCTAGGGTTTACACCCCCTATCACTTATTATTTCTAATAGAACCAAGAAATACTAAAAATACAATAATACCCTCAACTTAACATTATCGCCATGGAGGCAATTAGTTGCTTGATTGGGAGGGCAATCTAGGGTAATATGTTGTTGTAGGGGTTTAAGGTTGGTACAACTCGTAGCAGTCTGATGTCTATCTGCCAACTTATTACAAATTATTAGTTCTAAGCAACCCAAGATTGGTGAATTGGATTTTAAAACGATAATAACGATTTTAAAAATCTTTTCTAAAATCTTTTAATATCACAAACAATTATAGCAAGTATAATCAAGGAATGAGGTAATGTGGATACTAAAGAGGTTAGGGGGAGAGAAATTGAACCGGACACTGAGATTTATAGTGGTTCGGCTTCTTCCAAGCCTACATCCACTCCCCAAAACTCCCTTTGAGAATTTTCACTAATGTAGAATGCTTATGGGTGCATTCAAAACCTTTACAACATCAAGATGATCTTACGAAAAACACGCCCCTGTTTTTCTCCTAATCTCTTGAGTTCTTCTTTGATGAGAATTATTCACTCACTCAAATGATGAAAAGTGACTCACCCTTAGATAACAATAAATAAGATATTACAATGAATATCACCCACTCTCTTTACAAAATGATTGGCAATAAATGAGTAAAGAGATGAGAAACAAGAGCTGGAGTTATGAGTAATAAATGAGAGTTCGAGAGATTTGGTCTTTGATTCAAGCAATACAATAGTAAATGTAAGTCTCCAGTTGTTTAAAATGTCTAAAAAGTAACTCATTATATAAGCTCTTGAAGATTCATAACCGTTGGAGGTAGATAGAAGTAATAAATGCCAAAAACCCAACCGTTGAACTCAACCGCGTAATTTGAATGTCCGTCGCAGGTGTCGACACAAATGGTTTTGGGTCGACACAAATCTTCTAGAGCTTGGTTCTTTAAGTGATTGAGTCAACTCAAATCTTTGTTGGTATCGATACAAATTTCTACATCATTCTCTTCAACACAACGGTGTCGACTCTTTTTGTACTTCAGCTTTCCAGGAGGGTCTTTTGTGTCGACTCGAATTTCCTTTAGTGTCGACACTAAAAAGTGCAGGAACTCTCAGTAATTGTGTCGATTCATTTTGGCTTTGGTGTCGACTCAAAATTTTGCAAGCAGTCTCAATAGATTTGTGTCGACTCATCTTCAATTGGTGTCGACTCAAAATCCCCGAATGACCAAAGTAAAGAATCACTTGGTGGACTAGAATATTGTTTGCTCCCTGTAAAAGAAGGGGTCTTGGCATTAGGAGGTTAGTCACTTTCAAAAAATCACTCTTGGGGAAGTGGTTGTGGAAATGTGTTAGAGAGGGAAAGCTTCTGGAGGAAGATCATTGGGAGCAAGTATGGGTCTCTGAGGGAGAATCAGGGCACTCCGCAAGCACACAAGCAAGTCAAGTAGTACAAAGAACAGGAGTACTGACACATTCAGTCGCAAACAAAGAGAAGTCCACCATAAGATTGTGTTATAATGATAACCAATAAGACAACTGGAACTTTGATTGCAATAAACCCGTCACTGACATAAAAATGAGAGAAACCAGTGCAAGATTTTAACATCCTGGAGATCTACATTCCAGAACCGAATGTCAGGACACCAGTTCATGTGACTGAGTTTAGCAGAGGAGATCATGCATGCGCTACCCATTAAATAATAATACATGCCTATCCAATTTCTTAAGAAACAAGGAACTAAAGATTCTAAAAAACATCTAGTTAGATATTCTATAAAAATGTAAAGAAAAGTCACAATGAACCAAAATATTGCATAAATTCATTTTCCGGCTGAAACAAGCATATAAACGAAACAGACCAGGATTCCATAATTACCTCGGGACTCGTCTTCGCCATGAACCGTTTAGACTCAGCCTCACCATTTTCTTCGTCATGAGCATTCATGTAGTCCTCAGAAATAGGTATTTCTGGAGAAACTACGAATGATTCATCTCCCATGCAATTACTGATCTCAATTTCAGCGGATATGCCTTTCTCTACTGTTCCACCCCAATCTTCACAGAATAGTTTCCAGTCATTTTCAGTAATGATTGTCAACCCATCTGTCTAAAATCCAAAACCAAGTGCCAACAATTTGATATCAGAATGTTCATACAAGTTTTAAGTGACATGAAGCAGAAATTAATTTCCTAAATATTGGTGAGACTAACACATAGCTCAATGGCGAAATAACCAGCAATTCAGTATTCTTGAATTGGTAACCCCAAGTTTTATAGCCAAAAAGCTAAACGGAAAATAAGGTAGATCATTTTGTAACAAGGCTTTTTAGCGGCTTTTAGAAGGCGCATGTTTGGCATAACTTTTTAGGGTTTTAGCCTTTTGTATCAAAATGATGATATTGCCCTTTATTAATTGGTATTGGAGTTGACTTGTAATATGTAATAGGGAAATTTTGCAATTTATTAACGGTATTGGGATGCACACAAAAAATAAGTTGAAAGTTAGCTTTTTGGATTTTTGGGTCAAGACAAACGAGCTTATTTACTTTTTTGCCCTTTAACCCTTTGTGTTTGGGGTCAATATCAAGAATGCAGTTCATCCAACGAGAAACCTAATCCAAATTAGGAGTAGCTAACCGCTGAGGTTTTGGTGGATTGGTTCCCCCATTACCCAAAAAGATTTATTTACCAAACAAGGCCAAAATATATTATTTAATTACAAACTACGAACCACAATGATGCAAACTACAATGATGCACTCCAGATGAGGTAAGGAAATTAAACATCATACACTTACATTGGGTGACTTTTGCAGAATCATACTGCGCTTGTAGATCAGACCAGGAGGCCTTTCAAGAAGTCTCGAGTGCTAGATAAAAAAGAAAATAAAAATTAACAAATAACAATTGCATATGTATGTGTGTGTGTGTGTGTGTATAAAGTGGGATAGAGTTATAGAGGTTATCCTGACACAAAACATTCCTTAAAATCAAAGCAGAGAATGTAGCTGGGGGACAAAATCAAAGCAGAGGGACTAGATCTGAGTCCAGGATGCATTCATCATGGACTAATTCTGATTCGTAATTGAACAGTTTATGGTAACTGTGGTTCCTCACTCACACAAACTTTCAGCCGCATTTAATAGTCATCTCATACGTCTTGTGTATTTTTTCCCCACTTCTTTGTTCCTGCTAGAGAACAAGTTCTCACAACAAGACAGCTAAGAAAATTTAAAAAGTTGGAACTTTTCTTGGTAAAGACAAAGCCCTCTCAAGAACATAAGCATCCCAAAAGTCCATAACGAAGAGTAAGTTAGCAAGGAACAAAAATAGCTTAATTTAAGTGAAGAGTGTGCTAAATGCGTACTTAAAAAAAAACCATATGCAGCGAACAGAATTTCTATTTGGTTCTATTGAAACATTCAAAATGTTTGTGTTTCCTGAAACATCTACGAAATATTAATGCAATAGCAATGTTATCTAAGCTCCAAGCCTCCAACTCCAACTCTCCAAAAATGGTTGACACAAGTCATAGCTTTTTAATTGTAAAAAACGAGTCAAAAATAAATAAATGCTTTGTTGGGCAAAAGCATAAAAGCCTGGTCAATGCTGATGTGAGCCACTGTGAGATAATGAAATTCTTTCTTTACATGATGGCGGGCTATGGGTGGGCTAGACAGCCCAGGCTAAGGGTCATCATTTTACCCGTTGGCCCGCTAACAAGCCCAAGCCAGATCCACAGGCGGGGTGGGTAAACCTGAATAGTGCTCATACCGGGCTACGGTATTGTTATTGAAGCATGGCCTGCCCAACAGCCTGAGCTAAGCTTGAGCAAAAGCCTAGCCGAAAGCCCATTAGCCTGCCCTTGGCCTGCCCACCAACCCAGCTGGGCCATGCCTGGTCCCACCAGGCAAGGCTCGGGCTTAACCATTTCAACTCAGGACCAGCCCGCCCGACTCGCCACAAAAAAATAATAAAAATAAATAAATAAGATTCTGCAGGCGGGCTTGGGTACTAAATATGTGGCCTGGAATGGGCTGGCCCAACCCAGCCCATTCAAGACAATTAGTTATCTTCAAAACAAACCTAAGCATAGTGGAATCCCCATAAACACAGCAAAATATACATAATAAGTTGTATCTACATAAATTTAGAAATTTTAAGAGAAATGAACATAAAAGGCCATATTTAACTATATTGGTAAACATTATTACTAGTGATAAAGTAATAACAGTATTAACAACTTCAAAGTATTATACATAATAATGTTATTAATTATTAACATTATCGAAGTAAATTTTCAGACCTTAATTTGATGAGATCGTACGCACTTCACATCAGTCATACTTGCGTTCAACAATTTGAGTTACTTTGGAATAATAACAATTTTTCTGTTTCTTCTTAATTTTATTCCTATAATAAGATTGATTTTTAAATTTTACACTTTCTCCAGCGTGAATAACATGCGTCACTCACTTAGATAAGAGTACGAGATAGGCATCAACATGCTTAGTTGGACATGCATTCCTGCAATACGTCTACCTAGTTGATTTTACGATATAAAAAATGCTCTATGTAGCTAATCAAAAAACCCAAAAAAACAAATTGTTTTGTCATTTTGTGAACAGCAATTTACTATGTTATATGGAAAAAACATAATGATGTATATTCAAAAGACATGAAATTGAAACTCCTACTAGCATCCTTGTGCATAAGATTTAGAAGAATCCCACAGCACTTAGATAAACAGTTGCACCCGACATCCCACCCTAGTCCATGTAACATAGTGAATAACTATATAAAAATATCAATTTGTTAATTAGTCAATTAAATTTTTAATACATTTGGAAACATTTCTATGTTTATTTTTTTTAAATGTCACTTCCGAAATGCTTTTCAAACAATTCCAAAACCTTATCAGTCCTAACCGAAATGACACACAAAATGAACTTTTGATTCTTGGCTATATGCAGAATATTCTGTGGAGGTGCTGGAATATGCTTAGAGAGGATCACATCCAACAAATTTGCACCTTACCTTCTCGCATTTCAGTACATCAATGATATTACACAAAGTTTCAGGTTCTGCAGAAGAAGCATTCTTGCCACTTGCAGTGACGTAGGTTTTCCATTTTGACAGCCATAAAGTAGGTAATAAGTAGTATCGTTGAAGGGGAAAAAGTGCAATACTTTTTCCTGAAGCTAACTTCTCATGATTCTGGCGTTGTTTCAACTTAATCTCTCTGCAGAAAGAATAATGGAGTCAAGCAATTATGAAAGTATATTAGCTCAACTACTTAAAAATATTCAAAGGACCTTCGATTATCCTCCGAGCACGCCTCGTTTGTAAGTTCTGCACTGCATTGAGCACAGGGTGCAGAATCCCAAGGAAAAGTTAAACAACTCAATCGATCATCAGGTTTCATTTTGTTGGCAGTGTCATAGAAGAAAAGCCAGAGGCTCTCAGGAACCAGCACCCGCTTAGCACCAGGAGCTTGCTCAGGCTTAAGATCCCCATGAGGACACCGGATTGAAGCAGTTGGTTCTGCATCAGCTTCACATGGAGAGTCTATGTTTTTTCTGCGTATCCACTGATGCAACCTACAAATTGGAACTTATCAATATTGGAATAAAAACAGCATCAATATCGGAATAAAAACAGCAGAAAACTGCTGAAACAGCAGAGAAAGAATTAACGTGGAAAAGGATACAGAATATGAAATCTCATAGCTTGCACACACACAAGGGGGAGAGAGAGAGAGAGAGAGGGAGAGGGAGAGAGAAGGGGGAGGGAAGGAAGGAGAAATGAAATGATTTAGGTGAACATAATCAAAAGCAGAGAGAATGAGATAAAGAGAACTAGCCCTTTTCTTCTCTTAATAGTGTGTCAACAAGAAAATTGCTCATCACAAAGCAAGAACTTGTCCTGGAATTACTAGATTCATGATTCCATAAATCATTCTCACAAAGAGGGATGCAATGTAGACTGCTATAGGTATAGAAGCACAGAGAGAAAATTATCCAGCAATTATGCAAGAACATACCAAGTCTTAGAGACATAGTACAATGGTCCATCTAGACACTTCCCCGCAAGTGCTGCATCTGCAAGATCTTTCATCGTTGTTCTTCGATCCCTATAGCTATCAGCACTAACCATACTACGTGCCACTTCGAAAAGACAACCAGTGCAGTAGTTATCCTTGGCCAGTGCCGGGCCCCCTTCATACTAGAATTACAAGAAAATATAGAAACAATGCCATCAACATTGAATGCAGGAAAATTAAATTTAGAGAAACCAAATGATAGACATAAATGGGAATCTGAACAGACATCAGGAAAAGAAAAGAAAATATATAGAAAATTCAGAACAAGGTGAAAATGAACTAATTAAAAATCTTCTCTGCAAATACAAAGCTTTGCCTGTCATATGAGCCAATTGTGGCCAATTTCAATCTCGCGCAAAAGAAATCTGCAATACAAAATTGAGACTACATGATTTAAAAGGAATTCGAACAGCTTTTCTTCGGGCATCAAGAGTTCTTTTTTTAGATCACCCAGAGGAAAAACAAGTGAATTCGTGATTACAATAGGATTACACCAAGGATCGGCTTTGAGTTCTTATCTCTTCGCTTTAGTTATGGATGAACTGACTATACATATTCAATATGATGTTCTATAGTGTATGTTGTTCGCTAATGATATTATCTTTGTGGATAAGACTAGATAAATTTTTGTTTGCTAAGTTAGAAATTTAGATATACGCTTTCGAGTCAATAAAAATTTCGATTAAGTAGAAACAAAACTGAATATATAATATATAATTTGAGCAGTAATAAGAGTATTAATAGTGAAGTAAAGATTCAAAACTAAGAAATACCTAAGAGTGAAAATTTTCATTATCTAGGTTTGATTGTTAACAAAGATAGAAAAATTGCAAATAATGTCACCTATAGAATCAAAATTGGTTAGCTCAAGTGGATGATTACTTCTGGTATGTGATCAACGAATACCTACAATATTAAAAGGAAAAGTTTTATAAAACAGTTATTAAACCAACAATTCTATATGAGACAGCATGTTAAGCTGCTAAAAAAGATCATATAAATAAGACGAGTGTTGCTAAAATGAGAATGTTAATGTGAATGTGTGGTAAAGCTAAAAAAAAATTAGGAATAAAAA
Organism: Heliamphora exappendiculata; assembly: GCA_034768845.1. Taxonomy (NCBI): domain Eukaryota; kingdom Viridiplantae; phylum Streptophyta; class Magnoliopsida; order Ericales; family Sarraceniaceae; genus Heliamphora; species Heliamphora exappendiculata. Next base: position 1,374,622 of record JAOTRH010000013.1, on the reverse strand, counting down.
TATTCGTGAATTGGTAGAGGTCGCACCAATTGAGGATAAATTGAGAAAAAATAGAATAAAATAGTTTAGACACATACAACGTAGACCAGTTGATACAGGAATAAAGAAATGTGAGAATATCATCTGTAATAGAAACATTACGAGAGATAGATCTAAATTGACATAGAATATCATATTAAAAAATATATATGAACTTAATGAAACTAACTAAAGATATAGCTCTTAATAGATTAAAATGGCGCAACAGAATTCATGTAGCCAACCACAATTGATTAAGACAAAAGTTTAGTTTGGTTTGGTTATCATCGCTATTTTTTCAGGGAATGAGAGAGTGATATGGCAATAGCCAATTGTGTTTTCAAGGGGCTCTTTTTCCATCACGAAAAAAAGAATACAATAAAAGAAATAAGCAAAGTGCAAAGGAGATCAAGACAAAAATTTGGGAGCGGGAGCAGGTGCGGAGGAGCGAGGCCATACAGAAGAGTATAAAGTTCGGAGCGTCTATAGGAGCGTCTATATATTTTATATATTATACGATATTTTTTTTTATTTTATTGTAGTATATGTTAAAATAAGATAAATATTATAGATTAGTGTCAAATATAGATTATTTTTTGTATATATAAATAAAGGTAAATTACACTTACTTCTCCTAAGGTTTAAACTTATTTCAGGAATCTCCCATGAGGTCTCTGAAATGATCCTTGAAATGGCACTAACCTCCCATGTAGTTATGTCGGTAATATCAAATACCCCCTTCCGTTAATTGACCGTCAAAAAAATTAACAGTTTTATTGACAATGACTATTATTACATATAAAATTCCTATTTTACCCTCCATAGCCCTCTATAACCTCAACAACAATTCATGGCTCTATCCTGCAAACACAAACACAATCAGACCAACACAATCAGACCCAATCTTACACAAACACAATCAGATCCAATCTTACCCTTACTTCTCTCTCTCTCTCTCTCTCTCAGACATGCACACAAACACAATCAGATAAGATTTGAGTTGGGAAGCGAAGAAACAAAGAGGAAAGAAAGTGAAGGCCGGTGAAAAGAGGTTTTGGAGGGATCTTTATAAGTAGCATAATCACAAAGAGACCCAAAACAAAAAAGGGTTTTCTAAGTCTTCTTCTTCCACTTCCTCTCTCTAGCTCTTTCTCTCTCTAAGCGTATTCATCAAAGCAAGAGAGTTCTAGGGTTTCTTTGAAGTAGAGAGAGAAGATCATTATTATTAATTGATGGGGAAGTATTTGGAGATATTTGATGTAGGAGTAAGATTGATGGCCAGGTTTCAGTGTCACTGCCCTCACACTGCTCGCTTGTACTACCACCCACTACCCCACTCCGACAACCACCACCACGACGGCGAGCACCACGCTCACGACGGCGACAGCAGAAGCCAGATGGTGATTCAAGACACGTCCCGGATGGCCTGTTTGGGTTTTGATGCTTCAGATTTCATTGTTTATTCTTTGGTCTAAACAGAGACCTATACTATAGATTGAGAATTGGGACAAAAAATGTTTTGATTTTTTTGATAGTGTGTTAGGCACTATTCGGTGCGTTCTTATGATCGAATTGTAATTTATTTTTTTGCGGTGTAAATTTAAGAAAACAAATTCTAGGGTATTATTCCAATTTATACCAAGATTTTCAATTCATGCATGATTGTGCAAATTAAACCTGAAATCTGCAACAACGCATTGATATTTATGTGTCCACTAGAAACTCTGTTGATAGAATCTCAATGCCACCACTTCATTTCTATCTTCTCCTATTAATCTGGTGGTTCATTCTTGAATTCTTCAGTCTATGACTATTGCCGGCTCTTTCCACAAGATCTTTGGTCTCTCTCTCTCTCTCTCTCTCTCTCTCTCTCTCTCTCTCTATATATATATATATATATATATATATATATATATATAATCAAGCCAATGATTTTGCAATGTTGTTAAAATTCATGAACTAGCGTGAATGTGGAGAAATTTGGAACAATTCAACAGTGATTGAGGTGGAGAAAGCAGCGCGGTGGAACGCCGGCAGAGGCGCTGGTGTTGAAGAAGCAAAGGTGGAAATTGAGGGGAGATGAGTAGTTTTTTTTTTAATTTAATTAATTAATTTTAAAAAATTAGTTTAATTGGGAAGGTAAAATAGTAAAAGATCATTTTCCGTTAATGACGTTAGCTTGACAAGTCTGACAAGGGAGGTCAATGTCATTTCAGAAACTTCAAGAGAGATTCCTGAAATAAGCTTAAACCTCAGGGGATGTAAGTGTAATTTACTCTATAAATAAATATTATGTAAATATAAAGTACTAAAACATATTTGAGTTAATTTTATTCTATAATTTTATTAATTCTATTGATTTTTTCTTATTTTCTCACTTTTATTTTATTTTGTGAGAATCTATATGTTTGAGAGGTTATATCTTAACTGGGAGCGAAGTTCTTGCTGACTCTTACTTTGGAGCGCATGACCGAAGTTCCAAAACAAATTCGTCACACTAATAGGAGGATCGTGCAAAGGACACAATGTCCACAAAGAAGAAAAAAAAAAAGATGCAAACAAAATTATAGAAGACAAACAGCAGTCCAAACGCTAGAATCATAATAAAGGAACCTCCCTTAAAGGAGGTTGCCAGCAAAATTCAAGAAGAAGCCAAGTAACAAATCTTTTTCCATGAATCATGAACATCAAACTTATCTTGAGAAGTTGTGCATTCATTTCCATCCAAATAACCCAAAGCATGGAAAAATCATGCTATCCAAAGGACTCGGACATTTGTTAGAACTTAAACCTCAATAATTAACAAGAAGCATATGGATGACGGACACATGAGGCCAGAACTGCCCAATCAATCTCTGCAGCTCCACCAACTAAAGCACACGATACCTTAATTATACAGCCACTGGACAATGTAAAAGTAAATGGTCAAAACTTGCCATATTCCTCCTATACATAACACACCGTTTTGGAAGCAAGTAGCGATTATGTCTTTTTTCCTGAAGCTTATCATTGATATTAAGTTTTATATGGGCCATAGTCCATGCAAAGATTTTTACTTTAAGAGGCACACATGCTTTCTAAATCAACTTATGTGGAGGACAGAAAGGAACATTGGGATGATTAATAAACTTATCAAAAATGTTTACAAAAAAATAAACCTGGTGAAAGAATAAACCAGAATCTCTTGTCAATAGAATCAGAATTCAAGATGCCCCACCAAGAACAGTTAATAAAGAAGTTAAACTATTAATCTCATGATCATTAAGACCCAATAAAAAACTGGAACTCCACAAATCGAAGCCAAGTGACAGGAAGCCATAAAAGCAATAGAATCATCATGAGAGAGAGAGAGAGAGAAAGTCAATACAAATGAGGGAAGAATTCATCAAAAAATCCTTCCCTAACTACATATCCACTCCAAACCAAATTCTCTTCCCATTCCCCCCCTATAAAATTGAATCAACTAAGAAACGCAATGAATACAATGAGAAATAGATTTCCCCAAAGATCGAGAATTCCTCTGAGTGAACCGCATGAGAATGCACTACATTGGCCTGAACCCCATACATAGTTTTAAAGAAGAATGCTAAGAGACTCGTGCTTAGTGGGAAACACCTCCCAAGTAATAAAACGATCTTTATTTCCCTCGTCACAAACTTCCCATGAGCAATCCCACACCATCTTTCCACGGTGCTCTTGATTGCAGTTTTCATTCTTTTTTTCGTAAGGAATGGTTTTTCTCCTTAATTTTCTGGGGCTGAGGGAAATTTATCCCTCTTCATTGCATCTCTTTCATCTTTGGTATATCCTTCCTTCTCATTTTTTGGGCATGGAATGAAGAGAGGTTTGGGGAAGAGAATCCAATGCGTTGGCCCATACAAATATTGGTAAAAGACTGTATTGGTATAAGAATGTTACCCAATGTCTCTCTTAATCAAGGGTGCTCAAAGAAGTTTATGAAACTTAGCTTGTGTTTGGACTAGCTTTTTTTTTAGACTTTTTGACTTTTTGACTTTTTTTTGTAAAAAAGTAAATGTAAAAATATGTGAAAAAAGCCAACTAAGACCAAACAAGTAGGCTTCTTAAGAGCCTTTTAAGCAAAAAGCCTCTCAAAAAAGCTAAGCCAAACACAAGCTTAATATGCAAGAAATAAAATGCTTTACAAACTTCAAAGGCTGATGTTTAAAATTTCATTTTTCATACCCTTTTTAGAGTTTCAATTACTATGGAGAAAAGAGTACAAAAAATAACTTTTTCTATCTGTTTTTCATTTTCTTTTTTGAATGGTTAAGGAAAGGGTGAATAAACAGCCCTAAAGTGGTAGATGTTGCGGATGTGTAGATTTACTTCCAACAGATTCCTTCTGTAAAAATCATGAAAAACATGACAATTAAGTCAACCACATCCTAAACAGTCAAGTTTACTGATGTTTTGCATTGAAGTACACAGAATGTGTCACAAAGAACATTACCACAACAGAATACTCGAAACAGTGCCAATAGATAATCCAGGGAAAAAAATGGGTTCATTCCCTGAATCAGAGGAACAATTTTAATGTAAATCACTATTAGGGAACAAATCCACATATAAAAAGTGGACACCAATCATGAACATCACATATTAATAAATAATCAATTGAAAAACATTATAAACGTCCGTAACAAACAAGTATGAAGTTCATGCTGCAATGGTAACTCTAACCATACAGATGGGTTACCTTAGAGAACAACAAGGTCCAAGCTTTGGCCGACAACCTCTTCATGTTGCCAACCTTTGAAACTGGGACGTTTCCATGCAAGCACTGGATAGGGTGGTTGTCAATGATCCTGTATGAGATAACAAAAAATGGCCAAGAAAAGATGAAACTATAAGTTTTTTTTTTTTGTCTAGAGAGGATTCCCCCGGATCGAACCCCGGAAATGACCTATGAGAAGGTTGCATCGGTGCCCCTGCACCAGCTCAACAGATCGGTGAAACTATAAGTTATTTGTTCACAAAGGATGCCAATAATCTCATCAGTCATCACAATGACATGTATGTCCTCCCTATTTTTGTCCAAACTAAATGAATAATGAAAAATGGCTGAAAATTACAGAATTTATCAAAACAGCCAGAAGCATGAATGGCAATCATAGAATCATCAGAAACAGAAGATGCTGATTATTTATCAAACAGAAGAAAGGAAACAAAATAAAACTTAACTCTGATATCAATCGTTTAACCAAAAATTTCAAAGATGGTACTAGAAGAAAGGCATCACAATCACTTTTACTTACAAAGGATTAACATTATCTGCCCAATGGCGAAGCCAGTCAATTGAAATCCAGAAATATAGCTCCCCGAGGGACTGTACGGGTGCTTCAGAAAGAATGGATCGAACTTCCTGTCGTCGCTCAGTGATGCGGTTCGACTCAAATTCCTTCTTTGCTTTGTATTGTTCACAATCACTAATATATGAAGTATTCAGTTGTTTTATCTCTTCACAAAGATAGGGTGGCAGAGAAACACCATTTTGTGGATCCACACGACTTGCATTTTCCATATTGATCCCACCAGATTCTTTTTGTGCTTTTTCACCACCATTATTTGAATGCCTTAGGATATACATCAACATGTAGGCATCGCTTGATGAAAAAGTCTGCACAGAATCAACAATATCTGAGTCTGAAGATTTTGACTGACTGGCACCAGCATGATTTCCCATGGCAACAGCATCCACTGGCTCAGAGCCAGATGGATGGATAACTGGTTCAGTTTGAACAGATTTAGCAGCACAATTTGAAACACCTTCACCAAATGGGTGTCCCCCTAAATTCGAGACATGTTCATCATCAAATTCCCACCACTGCCTTGTATTTTCATCCTTAATGTGCGCAATGTAATGGCCACTATTTACAGCAGAACCCTTGTGAATCAAGACAGCGGACAAGTCGTACACCAATTCTGATTGAGAATGCTCAGACAACCTGTGCCCCATATCCAGTTCTCCAGGAAAAGAGAATGTGGAAGTGATTTTCTTCTTGGTTGTAGTCTACACAAGAAAATCATGGAAATAATACAGTAACTAGACTTCAAAAACGAAACAAGCATTAGTGTAAAAATAAATAAATTATCAACTCCAGCAAACGACAAGCATTAGTCAGTAGAAATCTCATCCCACGGGCAAAAGAGGCTCAACAATATCAATGCCTCTCAAAGTCAGATCTCATTCCTACATTGCATAGGCAACAACCAGACTGGTGACCTAGATTTCACCCAGCATCAATCTAGCAACTTTTATAATTAATTTCGCAGTTATAGAAACTTTTTGGGTAAGATACTTTCGTCAAAACAAGTTTGTTAAAGAGTTATACAATAAAACTACTATTTTAATAAATCCTTTCCAAATAAAAGGGAAAACAAAGTGCTTGAAAGTCAAGC
>JAOTRH010000013.1:1348276-1367434 GCA_034768845.1 Heliamphora exappendiculata | reverse complement strand
CCCCCCCCCCCCCCCCCAATGACTTCAACTGAAACAAAGAAAATCCTCTTAACTCAAGACAAGTTGATAAGAACTATCATTTCTTTTGTGTGGCCAAAAAATTGTTTCCAGAATTCCACGGATACTGTAGTAGTGGCAGTAACAAATAACACACTGAAACCTACAAACACTACCAGAGCCTTGCTACCCTCCATAAGTGGTAGGCTATGCAAGTTGTAAAACAACAGTTCAGGAATTTAGAGGTAATTTCTGCATTTCTCCAACTAACTTTTTTTTTCTTTTTTGTTTTTTTTTTTTTTTGAATAGCAAATACTCACACACCCATTACTCCCACACCTTACACTTAGCAAGGCTTGAACTACCAACCTCCTATTTGGGAGGCAAGCACCTGTACCATTGGGCCAAAGGCCCCTTGGTATTTTCTCCAACTATCTTTGGCTGTGCGAATCTGAAAGGCATGCAAGTTCGTAAACAAAATTATCACCCCCTTTAAAAGTGATTGCCTATGCCCAAAAAAATATATATCATAAAGCTTCTAGTAGAATGATGATAAACAATCCATCAATTCATGATTCATTAAACCATCAATTCATGATTCATTAAACCATCAAGTCGTGATGATAATGCTAGCAAGCCATCAAGTCATGATTCATTTAATCAAAATTAGAACTTCGAAACATTCTGCAAAGAACTCAATGATCAAAAGGGAGACTGTATAGTGAAACATAGTCTAAGTCAGTCAAAACTTACGTAGTGACGTGCGACACACTTCCACGGAAAAGATCTTGTACAATTGTTCTTGCTTTGGGAACTTTTGAACAGCTCAAACATCTTTCAAGCAAAGAGAAAAGCAAGGTAAGGAACTCGTGGCTGTCCTGCTGAACACCGTTATCTAGCTCCAGGGTTTTAATAAAAGGTGCTGAATCAACAAAAGCCTTTTTACTAGCATGCAATTGTGCAAAGAGTCGAGCAAGTTGATCCAAAACTGGTTGTTCTTTCAGAACATCTGGTTCCACAGAGAAAACACCTTCCCTAAATGGCTTATTCATGTACAGGCATTGAAGTATGCTGTTGGCATAGCACGTTGCACCAAGATTCGTGAGACCCGCTGGTGAGTTAGTGGCAGCACGAAGATCCTTGGACGGGTCAGGACCAAGTGAGAGAACAATCTCTGACATCTTCTGCCACAAACCAGATTTTCGACTACCATTGGGAGGTGGAACCAATCCACAAAAGCAATTAGGATTGTCTTTTGTATTCACTCGGCAACCTTGACATATAGGCTTCCAAATCATGTACAGCTTATTTACATCATCTTCTATCACTTTTCCCGTTGAATGGATTTTCCTGCATAATTTGATCACATGCCCATCAAACACAAAATAAAAATAAATGATCGGTATTTTTATATAACTAGGATAGCATTTGGATAACAATGCAAAGCTAACTTCTTGCTTTGAAGCATAATTTAAACAAATTTGCGCTTTCAAAAAATTAAGTTACCAAAGATAGTGGTCTTAAACTACATTTCTTCTTGCATTCTTGAGAAAGAACTTTCGGTGTTCATACGCTTCTCATTGATTTTTTGGGCATTTAGATCAAATAGGAATGCAAGATTCATTGGTTTGGGTTGGTCTACGATTAGAGCTTAAAAAGGAATGCAAGAATATATGAGGACAAACTAAAGATATAGAGGGCTTTGTAGGATAAGATTTGTTATTTAACATCATCTTGGGAATTGGTGATGTCTCCTATGGTACCTACACGAAATAGTTCTGCTACGAGGAATGAAAACAGGTATGTGGCGCGCCCAATGTTACATGGACCTAAGTACAAGTGTCAAGTGCAAGTACGCGTCTAAGTGTGAGATTCATCTAATTCTCGTATCAAAAATACTGGGATACAACAAAATATTCATCTTTCTTATTATATTTCTTATATTTTTCAAGATAAATGTTGATTATGAGATTCCACTGAACATTTGATGCATAATATCAAAATTTAAACATAATTCTACAATCAACTCAAATTATTAAAAATGCTTTCTAAGTGAATACCCAAGTAGAAATGTCATACGCTCATACTCTTATCCGAGTGTCAAGTGTCCGACACGAGTACTTTATACATTTAGAAAAGTTCATATAACATAGAGTGCGCCACATGCTTTAAATTGGGGATCCATATGAGTAGATTTCTATATATTACAATATTAAAATATACTTCTTTCAAGTATTATTTCTCAAATTATTTCTGTAGAGCACATGTCTAGAAAGTGTTATAACCAATTTCTTTAACATTTTGCCTTGCTAACGCTCCAACTATTTTGGATTGTAGTTATTACATTTGATTTTTTACCTTCCAGAAGATGTTAACAAATAATAAGAAAAACTTAGGAAATTGCCTTGAATCGCTAAATTCACCATTTTGAAACAACAGTATACACATATTTTGGAAGGTGCATTATAATATGTAAATCGCTAAGATGGTGTTTTCCATATTTAGCATATTCTGGTAATACAAGTCTTCTCTTAACTGGGGATACCTTTGTTTTGAATTAGTACATATGGGAGAGCAGTTTGCTATGAAACACGGGTAAGTTTAACAGTATGAATGGGATTATACGAAAAAACCTAAAAAATATGATAGGATACGACCAGAGTATGGTTGTTAATTTCCTTTTTAATTATAATTAGTATCGTATTGTATATAAATACACACACACACAAAAAAAACCAGCAATCAATATTAATATATAAGAAAATCGATGTTTGACAATCTATGTTAGTTTTTAAGTTCTTATAAGATTTTAATTGCATTTTAAACTTTTCAATTATTTTATATAAAAAGAGGCATCGAAGTTATTTATTTTTGTGCCCTTGTAACTACTGAAAAAATTTATATAAACTTTGACATGCCCACCTGCATACCAATTGCATACCCAAGACATACCGTAGCCATACCTAAAATGTACCATGGTCGTACCCAAAATAAACGTACTCAAAAATCAAAATTAAATTCAAAGGTGCCTATTAGACTTTTGGCGTGCCAAGACAGATGTTGTCTTGGAGTCATACTCGTCTATGGCAGAAGTTTTTAAATACGTGCTTCATAGGTGGTTTATTATATGTGACTTTTGTACTTATTTATATTTTTGTTTTCTTTTGGTATATTTCTTGTCCCTATGGACTCTTTGAATCCTTTTGTTTCTCATTAATAAGTTTTATGTTGCCAGTCAAGGTAGAGAGAAAAAATCAAAAAAAAACATCTAGCATCAAGATCTCAAAATGGGTTTTAACTAACAAATTTGAGGCTCTTCCTATGGCTAGATTGGGCAAAAACAATGGCAAATTCTGCACGCAGTTCTTTGGTTTTCTAGGCAATAATCAAAGTGAGTTCCCATTTCAAGAATAGACGTCCAAGGTAGCACTTATATTCTTAAACATGCCCTGCTTCATAACTTTAGGCTAGAAAAAAATGAAGAAAACCTTCGAATCCAAAACTAAAGCAATTAAAGAATGCTACATTGGCCGTTACCTGAAAATTTCCGAGGTTTCCTGTGCATTGTCTTCGGGTCTATGCCTTTTATTTTTATTTCGGGTAGTTGGTCGATGACTCATCTTCTATACAAATGATTTTTCAGCTCTGGAAATCAACAAAGAAAAGAAAATGCATTGTATTACTAGCCATTTCTTACATAACTCAATTTCGATGCAAAAAAAAAATATGTAGTTGTCTTAAACTTTCTTGCATTATACCACAAAACAGAAAATGTTCCCAAAATCAATTTCTCTCTGCAAAACGTGAGAAAAAAATTCCCAAGATTAAATAAACAAAGTAAAAGCACGAATCTCAGAACGCAAAATCAACTATCACTCATCTTCTATACAATTGATTTTTCAGCTCTGAAAATCAACAAAGAAAAATAATACATTGTATTACCATCCATTTCTAACCTAACTCAATTTTGATGCAAACAAGAAATGTAGTGGTATTAAACTTTCTTGTATTATACCACAAACAGAAAATGTTCCCAAAATCAATTTCTCCCTGCAAAACAGGAGAAAAAATATTCCAAGATTAAACAAACAAGATAAAAATACAATCTTTAGAACGGAAAATCAACTATGATCTAGTTTCCAAAAACCCTCGAAAATCATAAAAAGAAGTAAACACGCGACTTTTGGTTCAAGAAAGCATTAAATAAAAGTAATAAATAATTCTTCTACACTGAAAAAAAAATCTTCAAAACCTAAAATTGATACCTCTCAATTTCAAGAAAATGAGAGAGCAATTCTAGGTACAGAGTTGCTCGAACAGATGATGAGAGAAAGAATCTGGGGCAGCATTTAGATTATCGACACTGTGTAAATGAAATATGTACCAGATATATTGCATGCAATAGAGAGAGAGAGAGAGAGACCTGGGAAGCTGAATAGACCTCCCTTTTTCCAGCAAGAGCTTCCCGACTTGAGATCAGAGGAACTGAACTCTGTATTTTTCAGACCCCAGAGCCGATACGACGGGGGCAGCCGGTTCGTACTGTGGCTTAGACCAACCTCGCTTTCTTTAGTGCTTGTTTGGCAAATCGGCTTAAAACTGACTTTTTAAACTTTTGATTTTTAAGTTTTTTTTTTTGACTTAAAAAGCAAAAAAGTTCAGAAGTCTCATTTTTTTTAACCCTTAGCTTTTACCTTATTGGATTTTTCACTTTTTAACTTTTTTGATAACAATTTTTAATTTTACTCTTTTGCTTTTTGGCTATTTGACTTTAGTTTTTTAACTTTTTGACTTTTTATTTTTTGAGTTTTTAACCTTTCTATTTGACAAAATCTTATTTAAGCTTAAGGGCAATCTTGAAATTTAACATCTGATTTTTTTTTTTTTTTGTGGCTAAAATGTCATTAGTTTTCTAACCAAACGAACTTTTGACTTTTTAATTTAAAGTAAGTTAAAGCCAAAAAAATTGACTTAAAGCAAAGTTGCTAAACAAACACTTAGAGACTTTTTGGCCCTCTTTTGGATAATTGTTTACGTAATAAATTATTATTTCAAAAACTATTTTTATTTATTTTAAATATTTGTAATATTAAATTTATCCAAAAAAATATTTGAGAGGATAAAGCTCAAATAATTTTTTTTTTAAATAAACATATCTCTTAAATTTAGATTTAAATTAAAAGTTGCAGTTAACTCAGCATCACAAAATTTTTAAAACTAAGTCGAATTTTTAAGAAGTAGCTTAGACAAAACATTCAAATTTAGTTTTATAAATGTATAATAAAAATTGTAATTAATTAATATATATAAATTATTTCTATGAACATAAAATATCTCATTCTTCTCATTTGCAACTAAATATGATAGTGCTCAATCCTGGAAAAGTCCTCCGTGATCAAATCCAGTCTTAAGATATCAAAAATAAATGTTAGAAAGGGCGTCAGAGTTTTTCTTGTGGGATCTGCTCCGACAACCAAGTTAGTTATCTAGTGAAATGAGTAGCAAGAAATGAAAAGCTAGAGAGAGAAAGAGAATAATTGCATTCTATTAGAATATACCTAAACTCCTTATCGTTGGACCTTTATGCAGTATGTTTTGGACATGTGGTGTGGTCCCCGTATCAAAACGGTTTGGCAGTACTATGAGGATGGGTGTCCCACTTTCGACCATCATGCGTACTCAACAAGCGTTAAGCTGATCAGGGTAAGACATCTAGTCTAGATCATGGAAGATCAACGTGGTATCTTGAATGACCGGGCTCTACTGATGTACTGGCACTTAGTTCGCACTCCCAAGACTGATCATCTTGGGCTTCACACCTCCAGGACTGATCATCTTGGGCCCACTAACTATCTGATCAACACGCCCCTCTAGGGCTGATCATCCTAGGTTGCGTGAAATGACTAGGAAAATCTTTCCTATCCATTAGTGGTCCCCTATTCTTGATCAGTAAGTAATAAGATGTATGATGGTCAAGAATACTTGTGCTCAACCATATCTGAACTGCTATATTCCTTGGGGAGTTATCATCTCATCCCTTACTGATCGAAAAAGGCATCAAAGTCGTCGCAAGGGGCGGTGCTTTTAAGTTTGACAGCTGTGGGTCGTGCCTCTTTAGTTATCCTCATAATGGGTGGCAGCGCAGTTATCATTCCAGATGTGACATCATGTTTGCGCATCCTTACATATGGCAAACATCGCATGGGTCCATACTTCTAGCCCACATGTTTCCTTTTCAACTATTAATCCTACTAACCTCATCAAATCTCATTCGTCAAAAATTAAGGGTGCCCATATTGGTTTTCAAACTCAACTCTGCGTCTTTTCATCAATCACTCAAACATTCAGAGAGTTTCATTGGCGACTCAAGCGATTCTCCAAGCATGCACCAGTGGGAGTAATATTTTTCTTTTTAATCCAGGTACACTTCTTCCTTCCCTCCCACTTACTTTTAGAAACTAAAGCTATTTTTCGTTATGGTAGTTGAACTAGGCGGTGTCGTTACTTTAACCATCGATTTTTGGGTAAATTAGGGTTTCAAATTTTTTGTTCCTTCCAATTTTTGATTTTCACTTCCCAAGCATCTAGGCTTTTCCTATTGCCAAGAAAAATCTATGCCCGGTGATAAGGAAAACATTGTGGTATCCAGTGACTCAAGTGAAGAAGTGGCATCTTCTTTCTTAGAAATTCAAGAAAAATATCTCGAGAAATCGTCCTTAGTTAGATTTACGTCTTCTTCTTCCGCTTCCTCCCTTATTGTTGACTATATTTTTCAATTTCGACCCCTTATTCTCCTTGACATTCCTTATCTGGCTCCCATTAGTACTGTGAATCATAAGCCTCCACTCCCTTTCTTTTCTTTAGTCGACGAGGACTCATCAATGGAGGCCCTCGACGACGGTTTGGTTACTCGTTGACCTCGCCATGAGCCTCCTTTCCTCCACTTTATGGGGTGAGGAATTGTCTTCGTTATAAGCTTCTGTGTCTGACCATGCACGTCAAGAAGCCTTACTTAATCGACCTTACATCGTGGTGGGTCAAATTTGCTTACCTTTCGCTGCTGATAACACCCCTTCCACCATCAATGCATTAGACATTAGTCGGTTCAGAGCTCAGTATCAAATCCCTAACTCTATTTGTTTGAGAGTCACAGCCCCTAAGGAATTTGTTAGGGTTGGTATACTAAAAATTATATTTTTAGTATTTAATTTTATTTTTAATAAAATTAATTTTTCATTTTATGAGGATCTTTATAAGTAATGTATGTGTATCATTTCTTTAATGTTATGCATAGATGTTCGATATTCTATATAATATTTAATCTGGTGTGTAAAGTACGACTTGTACACAGAAGATTAGATATTAGGTTCTTGTAGAATATAAGTTTTATGTTCACAGTTTAGATAGAAATGGACATACCATTGGTACGATTATGGTACAGAATTTTAGTAGGTCTGTCTTGGTTGCGAGGAATAGATAATAGCGTCGTTTATTGTTCCGACTCTCTATGCCCAGTACATTTTGTATTTATTGAACGGGACATTTGGAGTAATTAATTTTATATTAACTATATAAATTAATTTATACTCAAATGTTATTATGAATAGTGCTTATCATTTTAATCTTGAAATAATTATTGATTTGCGTATATTTAATATTCGTTGTTTTGATTCATTAGAGGGTGCGATCTTATATAGATCTATATTCCTAGTTAGTTGAATGGCGGTATTATTTATATGGTAATATTAATTATTGATGGAATCCACGTCCTGAAAGATCGGGATTGACGATACCCCCTTAAAAAAGCTTATAAGTTTTGACGGGGTCAAACCCTACAGGTGAATTTGATTATTCGAAAGTCAAATAAGTAAAGCGAAAGGGTTTAAGGAATATCAAGATACTGATTAAATTAAATTATTAATAATTAAATTTAATTGGCGGGTATCAAGAATCTTAACGTGATGAAAAATTGTAAGTATTTAATATAATGAGCTCAATACTATATGATTTTGAGATTATAGGTCAGAGTGTAATTATAGTTCTTTAGTGGTGTAAACTGTAATTTAGTGTTTTATGAAATTTGCAGAAATCACTACTAGTTTTTCATAATTACAGATGTCACTATGAGGTTTGCTTAATTATGAAAATCGCTAATACGTGTCTGTGTTCCACTGGAAGTCTTACTCATAATTACTCTCAAATCATTGCTATAGCCCTATAAATATGCGGATATGCTGAATTAATTTCATAACTTGTCTTGCAAGACTAAAACTATCCAGATTCTGTCGGTTCGTATTCTTAATAGATTACAGCCCACTTTATATTCAAGAATTGCATAAGAAAATACGGTAAATAATCTGACAGGCGCTTCAACTCGGATTCAAGTCGTACTTGAAGATTTGATCGGTAAAAAGGTATTATTCTAAATTAACTTCGGATGCACGGGTTTTATTTTGATCATTCGTCATCAAAATTTTTTATTTGGAGCTCGTTTTGACGTTTACTCATTCAGTTAATTTTTTTTAAATAATTATTTGCAAAAACAAAGATATTGACAGTTTTACCTCCAATAATTGGTATCAAAGCTGTTTTATTTTTTATTTTTGGTTATCGAGGCCGAGTAGTTTTAAAACTTTACTAACTTGATTTTGCAGGCGTTCCAATTTTGATTTTATGATCGTCATTTAATTTTATGTTTGATTGAATGGTTATGAATGATGATTATTTTTTTAATCACGGGGTTGACTGTGTTAAATCGAATGTGAGTTTTCGAGACATAGGATCGATATTATAGCTAATTTTTATTTTTAAAATATCTGTTTAGATTATTTTAGGAATGTATTGAATATATCCAAGAACACGAAGAATGGAGACGACACTGGCAGTGGTTTGGGATTTTAATGAGTCATGAATCGAGGTAAGTTTTTTGTGATTTTAAACGGTTTTTTTGATGAATTTTTTTGTGATATTTATATATAAAAACGGCATAAGACAAGTCAAAAACAGCGAAAAAAATATCAAAACAGCCCAAATCCATTGGCTTTTTTTAGGGCATTTCAGCGACAATTTTGATGATTTTTCGAGCCATTTTGGAACTATTTTTTGCGCAATTTTTTAAAATATATCTTAAAAAATGTCTAAAAAGCAAAAAAAAAAAAAAGGCCAAAAACATTGTTCAAACAGGCAGCAAACAGGCCGGCAACACGATTTGGGGGTTGTTTCAACACTATTTTTGTGGCGTTCTTCAAAGCAACGTGTGGCTGAATATTTGAGATATTTTTTCATATAAAATCAACACCAAAGAACCATCGAAAAAAGTTCATATGGGTTGCAGAATGGGCGGCGACGCACAAGAGGCGACGACAGCAGTTTCATGCTGTTTTTCTAGTAGTTTTTCATGCTATTTCCGAGCAAATTTTTTGACAAATTTTTTTTATATTTTAAGAGCTTTACATCAATATAAAGAAAGTCAAAAACGGAGTTTGGATGAGGCTGAAACGGTCTCGAAAAGTTGGCGGCATAGTGTTGTAGAAGGCAGCAGTGTTTTTTGTGGTTCAGGTAGTTTTTTCAGCCTTATTTTGGTTATTTTTGAATAAATTTTTTGATAGAAAAATATCATATTTGGGGAGCTTTTCAACGGTATAAAATTTATCGAAAACGGAGCTTGGATAAGGCGGCAAGAGCCGCCTGAATGTAGCGACAAAGTGGTGCGGTGTGATTCGTGGTGGCTAATGACTTTTTCTCTTTTGGGGGTAGTTTTGATATATATATATATATATATATATATATATATACGAGGCTGATATATGATATATCTGTATGCTGATGCAATCAGGATATAGAAATCAGAGACAAAAGAGTATTATTACAACTTATCCTTTACGAGAGACTGAAATGCTTCAGTATTTCACTTGAATCATAAAATCGGGATATATGCATCGTGCTTATATATATATATGAATTGCGTGGATGATTGTATATCTGTTTTACTTATTCTGTTAATTTAATTAATTCAAAATTTTAGTTTTAATAAAAATATTTTGTAATAAAAAATAAAATTAAAAAATTTTAATTAATTAATTTTAATTAAACGAAATTGTTTTAGATATTTTATTTTTTACAAAATTTCACGTTTAATATGAATTTTCATAAAATCGGATATCTTGAAAAAACGTGAAAATTAAGTTTGAATTTTAAGTTAATTAAATAAAAAAATATTTATTCAAAATAAATTATTATTTTTCAAAAAATACAGGACAGAAAATAAAATAAATAAATGCCTTTAATCACTATCTTAACTGAAAAGCTAAAAAAAACTGTGTATTTATTAAATTTTATTTGTTATGTATTTAAACACGAAAAGATTGTTTGGCAAATCGAAATATTTAGAATCCTGCACACGGAAAGATGTTTGATTTTTTAGATCATGTGATTTTTCAAAGTTAATAAATTTATTTTAATTAAACGAGTTTTTATAATCTTAAATTTTTTAAAAAAAATCTAAATAGAAGAGAAAATTTATTTATAGATAAATTCTGCGGTCTCTATCACAAGTTTGTAGGCGAAGCAATTAAATCTTGCGTGTCGGTAGTAAGGCTTTCCTTCTCAACTACAAATTAATTGCGGTATCGTCAATACAAACCTCTTTTAGAGATAATTTTAGATAATTATTAGTGTGGATCACTTCTCCAACGGAATGGTTTATTGCAAAACGATTGATTTTGAATTAGGTGATGGTTAACACTTAGCTGTATATAATAGTATTCTCACCAACTGAGTCACTTCTATTATATATTGGACCAAAATTATGTCAGCTATTTAATTTTATTTGGCATGGTCAGTTGCTAGATAGTAAAATTAAAAGGAATTGGCCTATCTGGTCTTATAAAGAATAGTAGACGTTCTCCCAACGAGATATACTATTCTCAGGTTATTGGGCTGCTGGGAAATTGATTTTAAAATAGTAGAGAGAACCAAATTAAAATAAATTTAAAATTTTTCTCATCATAATTAATAATTTTATTTAATTATGTAATTCTCAGGATTAAAATGACATTCAACCCACTCGCTTCTATTCTCAAAGAAAACAAACTAATGGGACCGAATTTTGTTGACTGGAAAAGTATCTTGGATATAGTTTTAACTACCAATAGTATTCATTCGATAACAGGAAATGCGTTTGTTTGTGAAAAGCGTTCTTTCTCTAGGTCGAAAGACATAAAAAAGAAAAAAATTTAAAAACAGGATGACACGCTTTCCAGGATAGTTAGTGGGTCACAAACTGGTATGAAAAAGCTAAAAAGCAGATGTTTTTACTATAACCAGACACGGCACTAGAAAAAGTTATGTTCAGTATTTATCAGAAGACGGAACAAACAGGGTAATTTATATTCACTAGTTATAAAATTATGTTTAGCGGTGTTGTCTATCGGTACCTGGTGTGTAGATACATGAGTCACTAATCATGTCTGCAATTTGTTGTAGGGGTTCCAAAAAATCTGAAAATTTAGTAATGAAAAAATTTACCTGTATATAGGCAATAAAACAAATGTAACAGTAGCTGTAGTGGTAGATGTCACTCTCAGTTTTAGTGGAGATCGAATTTTAATATTGAGAAATTGTCTTTATGTACCTTCCATTAGAAAAAACTTAGTTTTTGTTTCTAGATTGGTTAAAGACAGATATTTTGTTTATTTTAATAACTCTGTGATTATTAAGGATAATAAATGGATTATCTGTTCTGGTGTATTGGTGGATGATCTTTATGTTATTACCCCAATCTTTCCTGTACTGTAACTAACTAAAATGAATAGCACATCTGTATTACCATATAAGAAAAAATTTTCTTCTTTAATGAACCAAACGTTTCTTTTGCACTTACGTTTGGGTTATATTAATCTAAAAAAAATAAACAGACTGGTAGTAGATGGACCTTTGAGTTCATTAGAAGTGGAGCTACTTTCAATCTGTGAATCTTACTTAGAAAGTAAAATGATAAAGAGGTTCTTTTTCGGCCAAATGTTATAGAGCTAAAGAACCGTTGGAGTTGGTTCATTCTTATGCGTGTGGTCTTATGACAATTCGAGCTAGAGGTGGTTTTGAGTATTTTGTCCGTTTTATTGATTACTACTCAATGTATGGATACGTTTACCTGATGCATCGTAAGTCTGAATACTTTAAAATTTTTAATAAATTCAAAGCGGAGGTGGCGAAACGTCTGGATAAAAGTATCAAATCACTACGATCTGACCGTGGTGAAGAATATCTCTTTGGAGAGTTTAAAGACTACTTTTCATCAGAAAGGATTACATCCTAGTTAATTGCACCTAGCACTCCGCAACAGAATGGTATAACAGAAAAAAAGAATATGACTCTTATGGAGATGGTGAGGTCCATGATGAGTTATTCAGGTTTATCCGATTCGTTTTTGGAATTCGCTTTAGAGATAGTGACTCACATTTTGAACATGGTACCTTCTAAGTCAGTACCTTTTACTCCCATAGAATTATGGATCGGGCGTTAGCCTAGTCTGAAACACATTTAAATTTGGAGGTGTTTAGCATATGTGCTGAAAGGGAATGCGAAAAAATTAGAATAGAGGATAGAAGTCTGTTTCTTTGTAGCGTATCCCAAGGGAACGAATGATGGTCTATTTTATAATCCTAAGGATCAGAAGGTCATTGTTAGCACAAATACCTGATTCTTGGAAAAGGATTACATTATAGATCACAAACCCAATAGCAAAATTGTTCTGAAAGAACTGAAAAAAAATACTAGTAGAATGGAAGAACAAGTCACTGATATTCCATTACCTCATCGTAGTGAGAAGATTATCGAAACATGTGCAAATCAATAATAGGGTGCTGATGCATAGGGTTCTGATTCAGCATAGCGTGTTACTGCTAGTACACAGATATAGGCAGCGCATCGTCATAGTGGGAGGGTTATTCATTAACCTGACCGGTATATATTCTTAAGAGAGTCTTTTAACAAGATCCTGATAAAACTAGATACCGAACCCTATAACTACAATAAAGACTTCAAGATAAAGATGCAGATTTTTGATAAAAGAACTATGAATTTATAGATAAAATCTATGTATTTCAATCAGGTTTAAAAACTTGTAGAACCACTTGAAGGGATAAAACCCATTTGATGCAAGTGGATCTACAAGAGGAAGAGAGGAACAGATGGGAATGTTGAAATATTCAAAGTTAGGCTTGTTGCTAAACGGTTCACTTAGAAAGAAGGGATCAATTATAAGAAAACCTTTTTGCTGGTAGATATACTTAAGTCTATCCGAATTTTCTTTTGCATTGTCGCACATTTCGATTACGAAATCTGGAAAATAGATGTTAAGATAATTTTTCTTAATGGAAGTCTTAATGAGTTTATCTATATGATACAACCAGATGGATTCATTGTAAAGGGTTAAGAACACATGTTGTGTATGTTTAAGAGATCTATTTATGGAGTTAAGCATGCATCGAGGTCTTGGAACATTCGATTTGATCAAGCCATTAAGTCTTATGATTTTGATCAGAGCCCGAATGAGTCCTGTGTATATAAGAAGTGTAACGGAAGCATGGTGATCTTCATAGTACTTTATATAGACGATATATTGCTCATCAAAAACGATGTGGGAACATTATCTACGGTTAAAGTATGGTTATCTGGGCAATTCGATATGAAATTTTTTGAAGAAACTAGTCACATTATTGGGATCAAACTTATGTGAGATCGAAAATAAAGAATGTTGGACTTATCACAAGTAAAGTGTATCGATAACATCCTTGCTCGTTTTAGCATGCAGGATTCCAATAAATGATTTTTTCCTTTCAAGTATGGAATCACCCTATCTAAAGATCAGTATTCTAAGACACCTGATGAGATAGAGAAGATGAAGGCGGTTCTTTATGCTTCGGCAGTAGAAAGTTTCATGTATGTTATACTTTGCACTAGACCCGACATCCGCTTTGCCGTTGGCATGGTTAGTAAATATAAGTATAACCCAAGGCAGTAGCATGGGACTGCGGTAAAGAATATAATTAAGTACTTGAAAAGGACTAGAGATTATAGGTTGGTTTATCAGGTAGATAGTCTAGTACATTTGGGGAACATAGACTCAGATTTTCAGTCTGACAGGAATTCTCGTAAGTCTACCTTAGGATATGTGTTTACCTTATGAGGTGGAGTTATAAGTTAGAAGAGTATCAAGCAGTCCTGTACTGTTGATTCACCATGGAGGCCGAGTATGTGGCAGCTTTTAAAGCAGCTAAAGAGGTCGTTTGGTTCAGGAACTTCCTATTGGATTTGGAGGTGATATTTTTAGTTTAATCAGCTATTACACTTTATTGTGATAATAGCGGAGAAATTATAAACTTGAAGGAGCCTAGGGTCTATAAGAAAGGCAAGCATATTGAGCGTAAGTATTAGCTGATAGGAGAAATTATACAGAGATGCGATATTGCTATGACCAAGATTGCATTAGCAGACAATCTTGTAGATCCTTTTACAAAGAGCTTACTGACTAAGACTTTTGACAGTCATGTAAAGGGCATGAAGTCAGATGTATGGCAACATGATTTTGAATATATGTAGGAGATTGTTATAGTTTGTATACTAAAAATCATATTTTTAGTATTTTATTTTATTTTTAATAAAATTAATTTTTTATTTTATAAAAATCTTTATGAGCAATGTATGTGTATAATTTCTTTAATGTTATGTATAGATGTCCGATATTCTGTGTAATATTTAATCTGATGTGCAAAGTACGACTTGCACACAGAAGATTAGATATTAAATTCTTGCATAATATAAGTTTTATGTTCATAATTTAGATTGAAATGGATATACCATCGGTACGAGTGTGACATAGAGTTTTAGTAGGCCTGTCTTGGTTACGGAGAACAGATGATAGCGTCGTCTATTGTTTCGACTTTGTATGCCAGTACATTTTGTGTGTATTAAACGGGACATTTGAGATAATTAATTTTATATTAACTATATAAATTAATTTACACCTCAAGATTATTATTAATAGTGCTTATCCTCTTAATCCTGAAATAATTATTGATCTGCGTATCTTTAATATTTGTTATTTTGATTCATTAGAGGGTGCGATCTTATATGGGTCTATATTTCTAATGAGTTGAATGGCGGTATTATTTATATAGTGAATATTAATTATTGACGAAATTTACGTTCCGAAAGATGGGGATTGACGATACACCCTTAAGGAAGCTTAGAAGTTTTGACCGAGCTAAACTCTACAGGTAGATTTGATTATCCGACGGTTAAATAAATAAAGCAGAAGGGTTTAAGGAATATCAAGATGTCGATTAAATTAAATTGTCAATAATTAAATTTAATTGGCGAGCATAAAAAATCTTAACGTGGGGAGAAATGGTAAGTATTTAATAACATGAACTTAATGCTATATGGTTTTGAGATTATGGGGCATTGTACAATTATAGTTCTTTAGTGGTGTGAACCGTAATTTATTATTTTATAGAAATTACAAAAATCACTGATAGTTTTTTATAATTGCAGATACTGTTACGAGATTTGCTTAATTGCGAAAATCGCTAATATGTGTCTGTCTTTCACTGTAAGTCTTACTCATAATTACTTTTCAAGTCCTTGCTGTAGCCCTATAAATATGCGGACAAACTGAACCTGGTTTATAACTTATCTTCTAAGACTAAAGCTGTCCAGATTCTGTTGGTACGCTTTCTTGATAAATTGTAGTCCACACTACATTTAAGAATCGCATAAGGGAATATAGTAGAAGATCTAACAAGAGTTTCAACTCGGATTCAAATCGTAGTTGAAGATTCGAGTGGTAAAAAGGTTTTCTTCTAAATTAACTTCGGATGCATAAGTTTTATTTTGATCGTTTATCATCAAAAGTTTTTATCTAAACCTCATTTTGACGTTTGCCCATCCAGTTAATTTTTTTCAGATAATCATTTGTAAAAACAAAGATATTAATAGTTTTGCCTCCAACAGAATTTTCCTCCTCCGACGTTCCGTGGAAAATCTTTTTCTCTAAAGGCGCCTTACAAGGGGGTTTACGATTCCCAATCCCCCGTTTCATAAGGGAGGCGCTTTTAATGGATAGGAAATGGTTTCCTAGCCATTTCACGAACTCGGGATGATTAGCCTTAGAGGGGCATGCTGATCAGACAGTTAGTGGGCCCAATATGATCAATCCTTAAGTGTGAAGCCTAGAATGATCAGTCATGTGAGTGCAAACTGAGCGCCTGTAAATAAGCAGAGCCTGGTCATTCAAGATATCACGTTGATCTTCCATGATCCTGACCAGATGTCTTACACTGATCAGCTTAGCGTGTGCTAACTACGCATGATGACCGAGAGTGGGACACCCATCCTCATAGTATTGTCATAACCACTTTGATACGAGAATCATGTCACATGTCCAAAACGTACCGTATAAAGGTCAAACGATAAGAGGTTCAAGTATCTTTTAATAGAATGCACTTTTTCTCTTTTTCTCTCTAATTTTTCCTATCTTGCTACTCATTCCACCTGATAACTAACTTGACTGTCATATGGAATCCTGCCTGAGAAACTCTAGCGCCCTTTTAACCTTTGTTTTTGATATCTTAGGATATGATTTAATCTCGAAGGATCTTTCCAAGATTGAGCACTATTATTTTGGCGTAGTCTATGAAAATTTTTTGTTACCCGGTGGTGAAATCCCTTACTAGATGGTTTAGACGATATTCATGACTGACGAACCCAATCGACACAGAATACCTCCAGCTCTAATTTTGCAACCAGGCGCACCTTCCTAAGAACAAGTTCAACAGCCACTCCAATACCTGACTCAGGGAATTCTTGTGATATCTTGGAGAAAAAATATAATGAATTAAATTAAACAAACAAATAATAATAATTACACAATAAATTTCAATTACGACTGCTACAAATTTAATATAAAATCATAATGCTTCATAATAGCCATTAAAAAATAAAAACAATATATATATATATATGTATATATATATATATAATAATTATAATATTTATTTAATTATAATATAAATACAAATTTTATTATGTATTAGTACATAATCTATTGTAACAAGCGATTTAAATGCAATTTATATGAGCCTTTAATTGTATTAATTTGAGACTTACCTGTGTTACTTAGTATATATACATATGGATTTGGTGCCTCATCATATTAGGATTAGGGAGAGTTAGAGTGAGATAAGAGAAAAGAGAAAAGAGGAAAAAAAAAAGAGAAAAAGGTGCAGTCGTCGCACAGCCCAACGTCCCATCCCACGCCGTCAGCCACCTCCGGCGCTAACGCCGCCGTCGTCGGTGACCCCATCACCTCCCTCGCCGGCAATCTCTCTCCCTTCCTCCCTCTCTCTCTCTCTGTAACTCTCTCTTCTCTCCCTCTACTCTCTGTGTGTCTTTGAAACAACTACCACCACCATCTGAGCCACCAACCAACCACCACACACCACTGCCAGACCACTAGAGCCGCCAACGTTCACAACCATTACCTCCATGATAAAACCCGCCGCCACTGTCATATACTTGCACATCGTCACCACTGTGCACGACACCACCTCTCAATCGCTAATGACCACTACCATTTTGACGCCCTAATGCCGTTAATGAATGACTCCGATCGTTGGTACACTACTCCGGCGAACCCAAACTAGAAAATTATCGTTTTGAGAATTTTATTAAAAATAGTTTTTTGAACTATCTTTAGACATCCACAGTTGTCACCTCGGTCCTCCGCTTCAATTGCTGTAAGTTTGGTTTGATTCAATTTATGGCTACCTTTGCGTAGCCACAAACGACAGTCAAAATCGACACCTAAATTGCCCAAACGGAGGTTCTGAAGTTGGACGAAAAAACCTAGCAAACTTCCCCAAACCGTGCTCGTTTTCGTCTCTGTCATGTGTGCATAAAGGGGTCCTAGGAATTAATTGCTTAGCTACTTGTTTGTTTGTTGTGTTGTTTTGATTTTTTTTTTCTAAAAGAATTTTTATTAATTTTAATTAAAAATGTTAAAATAAAATATTTTATAAAAGTAAAAGTTGATTGAAGTCGTAATCAAATTATAAAAGTTTTTACTAAAATTAATAGTTTTACATATTCATTGAACTGTCATTAGCAGTATGTAAACTTTGTTTAATTTTTTTATAATATTTTGTTAGAATAAATTATTCTCTTATATAGTTTAATCAGCACCAGAATTAACTAATTCGATGGCTTCCATTATAAAATCTTCTTGCATTACTAAATGTATTTTTATATACTATTTTAAAAATATAATTTAATTTAAAGATGAAAAATTAGTTTCATTTATTGTCAAATTAGGATTTGGTTCTTTAATTATAATTTTTTTATTTTTATTCTTGTTAGCTTAAGGGCTTTTAAATTTGATTTTGATGATTTTCATAATTCATTTTATAAGAATAAATACTTTTAATGGATAATATTTTATATTTTCAAAATGAAAGTGTTAGCACATTTTGAACAATCAAGGTTGACACCTTAGCCAAAAAAGAAATGACTTTTTTCTCAAAAAGTTTAAGCATTTAAAAATTCTTTAATTAGAATTTTTTGTGTTGATCTTAATTGAAAATTAAGTCAAACACTTTAGGCAAAGTATACTTGAAGCTTATCAAGTGTGTCAACACCAATTAATCAAATGCTTTGACATCCTAACTATTTTTCAAGTTGATCTTCAGGTACCAAAATGTTAGTGTTAACACAAACTAGTTTTGTGCCAACACAAAAAAAGCACCGGAGTACCTAGGACTCATTTTGAGTCGACACAAATCAATCTTGTGTCGACACAGAAGTGATCATCACTTTTGATTTTTGGAAGTTTGGGTCGACACAAATGGAAATTGTGTCGACACAAAACAACTAAGACCTCCTGCAGATTATCGGTGTCGACCCCTCAACAAATCGTGTCGACCCAAATGTTTCAAAGCTTGCCTGCAGAATTTTGGTGTCGACCCCAAGAAGATTTGTGTCGACACAAAACTACTGAGGCTTCCTGCAGGGATTTAGTGTCGACACTAGAGACAAGTTGAGTCGACACCAAATGGTTCCTCCGGACACTAAAGGTTCAAACGAGTCGACACCAGATTCATTTGT
>JAOTRH010000013.1:1286504-1348176 GCA_034768845.1 Heliamphora exappendiculata | reverse complement strand
CCCCCCCCCCCCCGCGGAAACAAAGCAGCAGGAAAAAAAGTAAACATAGCCTTCTCAGGATAATATTATGTGCCAGTGCCTTTGAAAGTATTATTTGTTTTAATGGGGTAAAAATTTTGAAGTATGTGACAAGGCCTAAAAGGAACACAGAATTTTCAAGTTGACCTCAAATAAGGTTTTGAGATCTCATTTCTAACAGCATATTTGTACAACGCTTAGTTGAAGTTTTGTATATTAGGGATCACAGTGTGAAATTTTAAGACTCAAATACAAAACTTATTTCCGCTCATTGGACATTTTCTTGAAAAACAAACATGGGACGAGGGTTCCAATCACTTCAAATTTACCGTCTAGTTAAGAAACCTCTAAGGCCCGAACTAGACGATAAATTGAACCATTTTCTTGAAAAACAAACATGGGATGAGGGTTCCAATTACTTCAAATTTATCGTCTAGTTAAGAAACCTCTAAGGCCGCGATTTATACACTTCAAGAAATTTCATCTAGAAGTTTGAATTTGGATCATTGTAAGGAAGGGGAACCTAGATCGAGATTTTGAAATTTCAAGGGAAACCCCTAGAACCTGGCACTAGGAACCCTGCTTGGTATATAAACTTCGGAGTCAAATTTTGCTATGTTTAATCCATTGGAGCTAGAATGGATGGTGAGATTGGAAGCGGTGGGCGAGGAGAAGCTAAAATTTGAAATTGAACCATCATCTCTCTCTCTCTCTCTGCGATTTTAACATCTCAAGAAATTTCAACTAGAAGTTTGAATTTGGATCATTTTAAGGAAGGGGAACCTAGATCAAGATTTTGAAATTTCAAGAGAAACCCCAAGAACCTGGTACTAGGAACCCTGCTTGGTATACCAACTGGGTCAAATTTTGCTATTTTATTCCATTGGAGCTAGAATGGATGGTGAGAATGGAAGAGATGGGCGAGAGGAAGCTAAATTCTCTCTGTATATGTATAACTTATACACACACCTCTCTCTGATGCAAAAATTATTAAGGAATTTTAATTTTATTTTCGATAGATTGGTTAAAAAAGAAAATTCTTAATACATAATCTTTTTTGCTAAAGTACATTTACTTGTACAATTATTTATGCATTATGTACAAGTGTCTCGTGCATTTAGTGATTAAACTTAGCAAAAAAGTATGCATTTATAACCTCCCCTAAAAAACCTTTAGTTGCTTGTAGAGTTAAAATGGTAAAAGATCACGAAATTCTTTAGACAAGATTCATAAGGGAAGTTAGTGTAATTTCAGAAACTTAAAAAGAAAATTGACTGTATTTTAAATTAACCTCAAGGGAGGTCAATGTATTTACCCTAATTTTTTGAAAGTGTTTTTGACAAGGAACGCACTTCAAAATATTTTAAATGATGATCAATGATTATAAGTTTCTCAAAGAGATACCAAATTTGAATAACCATAGACATGCTAGATACGTTGCATTAAAAATAACACTGCTGTAGACTCAAAAGTGAAAAGTGGAGTCGAGCATACCTTTTTGGTTCCTGCCGACGTGAACAGATCAAGCAATTGATCGGTATTCATTGTTTTCAGGCTAGCATTTTCTGCATTGATGACAGCATTAGCTACCATTAATTTGAACTCCTGTAGGCTCATCTTTGTCTCCTCCACGGTTCCTCGCATAATGAGGCGATGCACATTCACCACTTTCTTCTGACCTATCCGGTGTGCTCTGTCCATTGCCTGCAAATGTGTAAACTAAGTACCAAGGACCTTCAACAATAACATTAGTAAATTGACTTGTCAAAAATCCCTCTAGATGGAAATGCCCAAAGCTTCACACACCCCAAGAGGCAACTGAAAATTGCAAAATCTGTTCCTTGTTTGTGCCTGCCTGTGTAAAAATTCACACACCCAAGTTTCTACAACCCAATTGGTAACATGTTTAAGCAACAATAAGAAGTTCAAAAACCAGAAGGGATCTAGGGGTCTAACAGTATCTATTAGACCTCGACTGGGCATCACTGACTCAAAAAAGCAAGCCATTATTGGATTCTGGAGTGAGAATAAGTTCCTAATATGCATTTACCCTAAAAAGGGCTCATTATAAAATAGTTTGTGACCTGGTGAAAGGATACAAGGTTGTCATTTTAATGTCATGAAATCACTTTGGATTAAATAATAGCTAACAAGGCCTGTCCAAAACTGGTGTCCAAAACTCTTCTAGGTTCTAAGTCGAGGCATGTTAATCATGTTCTCCTTAAATAACCCTATAGTTGAAGCAAACTAGCCAAAAGAATAGAACACAGAACACCAGTACAAGTGAACACGTGTGTCAGTCTTGGTACCTATTGTTTTTCTTTAACTTTACAAAATAACATATGCAAATAATGTGTAGTGATCCAGTAGAATTGACAAATTTCCAGAGACATTCATTACAGAAGTTGTTTCGGTGTTGTGTAAAAATAATATTCTAAAAGCTCCAAATTAAAGGTAAACCCTGGCAGAAGAATGGCTGTAATTCATTTACATTAAAAAAAATAAAAAATAAAAAAATCAAGGATAACAAACTTCATAGAAAGAAAAAACAAACCCTCGATGCAGATGAAAGGAATCACAGCAAATACACATTTTATGTACCTGAAGATCACGCATAGGATTCCAGTCATTCTCCATGAAAATGAGGGTGTCAGCTGATGTTAGGTTCAAACCAAGCCCACCAACTGTACGTAGAGCTTAAAGATGAGTGAAAGTTCTACCAGAAGTCATGTCATACGTAGATGATGAATTCTTACCATGAGTAGTAAGCAGTAATGCATCAATAGTAGGGTCTGAATTGAAAGCCTTCACAATTTCAAAACGCTTTCCTGGCTCAACTGATCCATCCATCCGCAAATAAGTGACACTGCTTCAAAGCATGCATAAGATTGCAAGAACAATGAAACATGCCAATCAGAATGGGAGTTTAATTTTTTTATTTTATAATTGATTTTGGGCAGGGGGAGGGGAGTTAAGTAAATGGGAGATTTTTTTTATGTTAGAAAAAGAAAATGTGAGTTCTTAATGCCAGCCATATCGGTTGCAACTTGCAATTACTGTGTAAGCCCTGTGAATATCAAGTCAAAAAGAGGCCTCTGAAAAATTCAAGCTTCAATTAGAGTTATCTTGTCACACAAACAATCCATTAACCGCACCAGTCATTTATTTGAATCCCCTCATTGTGCGCAGAAAATGAAGTCTACTTAAAGAAATGTAGGCTGCACATCCAAAAACCCCACAAATTTTTTGAAACTAGATGTCGTTGCCAACCATGCTTCTAAAAGGATAAACTGCACTTTCACATAAAGGCACAAGTCTAAATGAGTAGTTACCTATCACACTTGAAACGTCATGGAAAAATAGTGGCATTTCATTTTCTTTGGGTGGATGAAATTTATGTTACTGGATCTCTAGATAATTCTTTTATGAAATTGGAGAGGGTCCAAATAAAAATAACCAATGAACAAATCCACCAATGTTAATGAAATCTCCTTAGACACTCCATATTGCACGCACCTATCAAACATTCTAGTCCTTCCAATAGTCTTCAATGTTGACTGCCTTATGCAGCATTAAACGCCTGCATATTCCAGGAAATGAATCTTTAACTCTTAAGCTTTAGTGGAAACCACTGAAATTCTTGTGATACTTCCCTTTTTAGTTAAACTAAATCTCCTTGCACCACTCTCAATCCAGCTCGGAAAATAAGTTTCTTCAGCTTTAGCCTTTCCAAAGCAAGACCCCAACACCATTTCGTTTCCTATTAGTGACTATTTGGTCTTCATGTTCCCACAGCTGTTCCTAAAAGCCTTGAAGATTCAACAAAACCCAAGTATCATACGCACAAGTAGCTACATAAACCTTTGATGCTTCCATAGCCTACACAAACATATCCAATCCCAATAACAAACTTCCACCCTCTCCTCTTAAAGGTTGACAACACAGCAACACCTCAATGTTGCCTCACACTAAAGGAGGAGCAACACATCCAGATTAGCTGTCAACAGCATACTCCTCTTTCAACCCCACCCCCTATAAGGATGTTTTTGTGTGAGAACATTCTTTGTGATCAGCATCTATGCATGGCTTCCTTCCGAATTTCAAAAATATCGTGCGCTTGCGTCAACCAATCCTCGCAAGACCAATCCAGCAAATCAACTCCATCACAGACCAGTCCATGAACATGGAAGACAAAAGAACCTGCTTCATCTCACTAAATAATAAGGCTATCCATCTGTGCTCGATGTTGGCATACTTACTGGGAGGAGCAATTCATGAATCATGGCGTAGCAATTTTTTTTCTCTCTCCTTTTTACATATGTAGACTTTGGGAATAGAGATGCCAGAAAAAAACATGTCCATATTTCTATCAAAAAGGATTAATGAAGATGGACATCTGTAAGCCAATAACACTCACTTAAATGAGGGAACGGAACCAACATAAGAAACTGGTGCAAAGTAACACTTTTTTTTGACAGAAACAAAATAAAATTGTCAAGTAGAAGATGAAGACACAAAAAGTAAAAAAAAATAAATAATAAATAATAAAAAGCAATCAACATGGAATGACCACCTGGACAACCTCAAAGAACTTTCTTGAAGATCTAAACTGTCCCAACCTTTTCAGAGTCCCCAAGAATATAATCATCAACCACAGCCCCCTCGCCGTCATGACCATCACCTAGTCTTCCGAGTAACCTCTTATTTCGTTCAGAACCAAGTTCATTTCCTGAAACTTGATCTTTGAACACGACTTGCGTGGGTATTCTACAATGCCTAACAAGTTACTTTGAGCCTACACCCTTTTTCAGGATACACCACGGAGGTTAGACCCACATCCTGTAAGAATAGTAATTTGTAATGTGATGGACTTTCTGGATGTGTCTTAAGTCAACATTATGTGTGAATTGTGATATGCATAGAACTGCAAATCAAGAGCCGTGTGCAGCTTGCATAAAACCACCACACAATCTTGGGCATTTAATTCATGTCATATAGATTTGTTGTCTTCGTTTGTTTTGTAATGTGTGAGAGGTATATATATAAACACCCATAAATTGAATCAATTTTTGCCTTCAACA
Organism: Heliamphora exappendiculata; assembly: GCA_034768845.1. Taxonomy (NCBI): domain Eukaryota; kingdom Viridiplantae; phylum Streptophyta; class Magnoliopsida; order Ericales; family Sarraceniaceae; genus Heliamphora; species Heliamphora exappendiculata. The sequence continues at coordinate 1,343,077 of JAOTRH010000013.1, read as the reverse complement.
AAAAAGCTCTCCAACTTAAAATTCAAACATGGTCTTAGAGCCAATGATCCTATGAACTAAACTCCACTAAAGTTCCTGTGCCACCAATGGGTGGCTCCTTTCCGCCACCACCAAAGGATGCTGGTTCTTGGAAAGGTTTCCTTTTTTATTTATTATTTATTTTCACTTCTAAAAAAATTCAAAAGAGAAAGAGAGCACATTATTTTTGTGACCCATCACCACTTAGCTTGCTTTGATAGTCTTCGATGATTCTATTGAATACCTGAACCCAGTCAAACCAAAAAAACAATGTGTCCAATGCATTTTGGGCTCTGTTATCAGAATCGTACGATTCACGATACGTATAGTATAATTCGGTTCGATACGTCTAACAATTGATCCATATTGGTGGGATGAATCAATGAAAGCAAGAATAGTACGATTCACGATACGTATCATACGATACGATTCAGTTCAGTTTGATATGCTATGGAATCGATTCGACACCAAGCAAGTCCCCGATTTTTGTTTCTTTTAATTCATAATTTTATATTCTAAAAACTTGTCTAATATCACTTTTCTAAGCCACTCAACCTTATTTATATATTTATATATTCTAGAGGCCTCTCTGCCAATTCCTAATTGGTTTTGATTGGATGGCTATAAATTCTAACATGGTATGATTAGTATCAAAGTTGTGTTTGATAGTTTCGCGAGCCAAGTTTTTCCAGGGTCTATTTCATTTATTTTGTTAATTTTTCATTATCTTCACATGCAATTGAGCGGCACATGCGGGAGAGGATTAGAGACATTTCACATCACTCCTTTGAACCATTCAAGTTTGATTCATATAATTTGGAGACCTCTTCACACCTTGCCAACTGATTGGGTTAGACGCATCCAAATCCAAAAATCTATCTACGAATTGTCATAAATTCTAACAGAATTAATAATGTAATATATGATCACTGATCACGTTAAAACTCATACCTACGTCTCTTGCCCTAGATGCAAGCGTCTTACTTATTATACTATGTGCTCATCATTTAAAACAAGTTTTTCATTTATTTATTACTAAACGTTTCGTATTTATAATATATCTTTAATATCTAAATATTTATAGATATTTTGTTATGTATTTTAGTAATTATAACCGAATTGTATCAATTCACGATTCGATTCGATTTGATTCTCAATTCAAGGAAAGTTAATTTCGATTCACGATTCGATTCTCTATTTGACAACAATGAATTTGGGTTAAATGCATGAATCTTTTTTTTTTTCATTCTACTATGTCAATGGATATATGTTTAGTTAATTTCAATAAACTAATATCCTTTTTTTACCAACGCATCCCAGGTAAACATAAGTCTTCCTCTCCCCTTAGCCTTTTAATATTGTTACTCTTCAACCGTCACATCAACTGGTTTTCATCATACATGACAAAACTAACTTAGCATATTTTCTCTTAATTTATCTTCAATCGATGCTACCCCGACCATTTCAAAAATATTACCATTCTTAGCTCTCTCTCTCTCTCTCTCTCTCTCTCTCTCTCTCATACCACATATCCATCTTAATAACCCCATCAGCTACGCACCTTCTATTTTTGTTGTTTTCTTAGTTCCCTAACATTTGGTACCACACAACATTATTTATCTTCTAGTCTATATAGCATGGGCACCTTCTATATGTATAAAGTACTTATATTAGACAATCGACATTGGGATAATGGTATGAGATGTGTTGCTAAAATGTGTAGCTAAACATCACCTAGTAAGTGTATTTGAAATTCATGTTTAGTGCATAACTAAGTGTAAATCTCTCATATTATACATGAACTACTCTATGGCATTGGCACCTTATAAACCCTATTGTATCCTAAAAATTGTGTTATAGAAAAATGAATGTTCTTTCTTATCCTGTGTCCTTAAACATGGGAATTAGATGGTTTTAACTTAGTCTATTTTCTCTCTACTTATCTTTAATCAACGGTACCCTAACATTTCACAAATATTATTGTTCTTAATTCTCTCTCCTACTCATACCACATATCCATCTTAATATCCGCATCTCATCAAGACACATTTTACTTGTGTTGTTTACTTAGTTGGTCAATACTTTATCCTGTCGAACACTATATGTCTTCCAGTCTATGTTGCATGGACTCTTTTAAAGTACTCCTATAAAACACTTGACACTTGGATGTATTGAATATGTTTCCGAAATGTGTAGCTGAGCATCCACCTAGTAAACGTATTGGAAGTTCTTGTTTAGTGTATAACTAAGTGTAAATCTCTCATATTATACATAAAACACTCTATAACATCTTATATTGTACTCTAAAAATTACTTATGTTAACTTTATTATATTTATATTAGCTTTATTATTATTATTATTATTATTATTATCCGGTGTAGTTGGGCACACCATATCTTATTATGTGGTCTCGTTGTTCTATAAATAAACCATTGCGTGTCCTATTGAGATTAACGCCTTTATTTAGCCTAATATTATTCTATTAACATAGTATCAGAGCCTAACCCCAACCCTAATTGTAGCCACCGCCGCCACCATTGAAATCCTGGCAACCACCCACAGCCACCACCGCACCTCTGAAACCCTAGCAGCATCACTATAGTACCTTTGAAATCCTAGCCAAACACTCCAACGAGGCTCGCCGTCCTTCGTCGCCCACTCAGCGAGCCTCGCCGCTCCTCGTCGCCCCTCCAGCGAATTTTGCCGCCTCTCGTTGACATCTCAGCGAGGCTCACAACCTCTCGTCGCACCACTCCTGGCGCCGAAACCCACCAAAACTACCACCTCTAGTGCCGACACCCCCAAACCAGTCCACTATAGTCGCCGACAGCCACTGACGTCGCTGAAACCAGTTGCCGAAATCCACCAAAAATCCACTAAACAGCTGCCAAAGTCGCCGATCATGTTCCAAAAACAATCTCTAACCATTTAATAGCCACCGGAAACCTAACCGAGTCACCAGAAAAGTCGCCAAAAAAGTCGTCAGTCGCCGGAACAGTTGCGCAGGTCTCAGCAGTTCTGTTTTTTTGTCTCCCTCACTGCGTCCCTTCATTCATCCGTGCAATGGCCTACTTTCCATTCACTGCCAAGTTCTGTGTTGTCCAATTTTTGTTGATGCAGTAAGGATTACCTGGTTGTGGGTTCTCTGGTATTTGAACAAGAATGTCATCGGAGGGTAATAGGTCTGCTACCCGGATTTCTAGGACTGCTGAGTCTCTAATGGATACCAGGCGACCAATGAAAACTGAGGTGTTCTCTTCTTCTACTCGGCTTGTCGATGAGAAGCTTGACGGTGCTTCTGCTTATCCCTTGTGGCGGAAGAATATGTTGAAATCCTTGCAAGGCATGGAATTGAATTCTCACTTATTTGACGAGGCTCATGATCCTAGTTCTCCTATTTATCGTACTTGGATACGAGACGATGCTCGTCTTTTCAGTCAGATTATGAATTCCATATACCGCAGTGTCAAGATTTTGATTGCCAGTGCCGATACGGTAAAAGAAATTTCGAGGGCTCTAGAAGATATTTATGCCTCCACAAATGACTTATCACGCCTTTATGATGTGATGCGAGGCTTCTTCTGCTCGCAACATGGTGGTCGTCCTCTTCAGGAGCACTCTATGGGATTTAAAGTGCTTGCCGACGAGTTTGATCGACTTCTTCCATTCACCAGTTCTATCAGTAAGTTTCAGGAACAGTGGATGCAGATTCCCATCGTGTGCTTCTTAGCCAGTTTGGATCCTGAATATGACACGGTTTGTTCCCAAATTTTTGCTGGGATAGATATTCCTACATTATCTGAGACTTTCCGTCGGGTGAGTCGTTCGATGCGCTGTGACGACACGTAGCCTTCCTCTAATACTAATGATCAATCTGCCCTTGTTACTTCTCGAGGAGGCAATGGAACTCGTGGCCGTGGCCGTGGCCATGGTAGGGGCCGTGATGGAGGTCGAACAGGTGGGGGGGCTCGTGAGACTCGTTCTTGCCACTATTGTGGGATCCAAGGCCATATTTGTAGTCAGTGTTATAAACTACATGGAAGACCGTCCCCCCGTGGCTAATATTACTACCAAGTACTCCTAGGTAGACTCGTCTTTCTCTTCTCAAAAGCAACTCGTAGAGATGACCCCAACTGAATATGAGCAGTATGTTCAGTCTCAAGTTACTAGCACTAGTCCTCCCGCTCTTGCTGCCGCTACCTTCGCAGGTGATCCTAGTGCATGTCTGGCGACTACTTCATCTGCCTAGGTGATTGATTCAGGTGCCTCCTATCATATGACTGGTTCAGTAAGTATATTATCTGACTATCAGGTGACTCCTAACCATCGTGATGTTCTTGTGGCTAATGGATCTTCCTTACTGGTTCAGGGACGTGGAGTCGCTACTCCCACACCCTCTTTTACCCTCCTAATGTCTTACATACTCCTGAAAATTCATTTAACTTATTATCAGTCAGTCAGTTCACTAATGATCTCAACTGCTGTGTAATTTTTTATCCTAATGGCTGTGTTTTTCAGTATCTTACGACGAGGAAGATTATCAGTAGAGGTCGAGTTTCTAGTGGGCTTTACTTGGTGGAGGAGGTGGATGCTACGGCCTGCTCAGTAGTTCCCTCTCCTAATTTTGAGGCTCATTGCCGTCTAAGGCATCCATCTATATCCAGTTTACATAGTTTGTGTTATAGTTTTCACTCTATTTCTCATATTGAGTGTGAGTCGTGTCGGTTGGCAAAGCACCTGCGTGTGCTTTTATTATCTCGAGTCAATAAACGAGCTTCGGTTCCTTTTTCCTTGGTTCATTCAGATGTTTGGAGGCCGTGTCCAGTAGAGTCTGTTTCTGGTTTTCATTATTATGTCATATTTTTAGATTATTATTCTCGTGCGACTTTCTTATACCTTATGCGACATAAATCTGAAGTAGCATCTATTTTTTCCTTATTTTGTATGGAAGTAAAAACTCAGTTTCAGGCTCAGGTTAAATGTTTGCACAGTGATAATGGTGGCGAGTATCTCTCCACCCAGTTGAAGACTTTTCTATCTACTAATGGTATTGTTCATCAGACTTCTTGCCCAGCTACCCCACAGCAGAATGGTGTCGCTGAGCGCAAGAACCGCCATATTATGGAGACTGCTCGTGCTCTCTTGTTTCAAATGCACGTGCTTAAGCAATTCTGGGGGCATGCCGTGTTAACTGCTTACTACTTAATTAACCGTCTTCCATCTCAAGTCCTTGGTGGCAAAATTCCGATAGCGGTCCTCTCTCCCACAACAAACCTTTTCTCTCTACCCTTGAGAATTTTTGGCTGCCTTTGTTATGTTCGTGGCACTCATACTCAGCGAACGAAGTTGGATGCTCAAGTTGTCAAATGCATCTTTTATTGGTTATTTGAAGACTTAGAAGGGGTATCGCTGTTTTTGTCCATCTTTCCACAAGTTCTTTGTGTCCCGGGATGTTGCCTTTGTGGAGTCTACTCTTTTCTTTTTTACATTAGATTCGGTTATGTCGGGGAGTGGGTGGTCCGATCTTAAACATCTTATTTTTTAGTGTCTTGCTTGCCTTTGTCCTCTTCTGCAGGTGTTTCTCCTACTGAGGGGTCCTCTCCACCTTCTCCTTCCACTCCTTCAGCTTCCTTGAAACTTTCGTCTACTGAGCCAATCTCCTCATCTGCGGATCCTCTTCCCACGGTAAGTGTTCCTTCCCCTGCTCGTGATACTCCTATTGCTACTCGGAAATCTTCTCGCACTTGCAGAGATCATTCTCTATACTACCTCCTACAAGGGCCTCTCAGTCTCCTTACAGACTTGTATCGCCATTCTCGATCAGACCACTATTCTTCGAACTGTTCCCAAGGCCTTAGCTGATCCAAGCTGGCGGGGTGCTATGTTAAAGGAAATGCACGCTCTTGAATTCACTTCTACTTGGTCTCACATTTCTCTTCCGAAAGGCAAGTATTGGTTGCAAATCGGTCTTTACGGTCAAGGTCAATCCTGATTGTTCTCTTGCCTGCTTGAAGGCTCGTCTTGTTGCCAAGGGGTATGCTCAGACGTATGGGGTTGACTATTTTGAAACTTTCTCTCTTGTCGCCAAGATGGCATCTATTTGCCTGTTTATGTCTCTGGCTGCCACTCGCCATTGGCCTCTGTACCAACTTGACGTGAAAATTGTCTTTCTTCATGGCAATTTGCAAGAGGAAGTTTATATGGAGCAGCCTCCCAATTTTGTTGCTTAGGGGGGGGTCACAGCGGGTTTGTCGTTTCCATCGATCTCTTTATGGCTTGAAGCAGTCTCGACGTGCGTGGTTTAGTCGCTTTAGTATGGTTATGTACCAGTTTGGTCTTCTACAATCCGACAAAGATCATACGGTGTTCTATAGACGCTCATCTGCTGGTTGTATTCTATTGATTGTTTACGTTGATGATATTGTTATAATAGGTGATGATGCGGTGGATATTTTTGCGTTGAAGCAATTTTGAAATCTCAGTTCCAAACTAAAGACTTGGGAGAATTGAAATACTTTCTTAGAGTCGAGGTGGCACGAGGTAAAAATGTATCTTTATCTCATAGAGGAAGTATGTGCTGAATATTCTTGCTGACGCAAGACTTTTGCACGCAAAGAGGGTTGAGTCACCTATGGACCCGAGTGATAAACTTCTCCCTGATGAAGGTGATGTTTTCCCTCATCCCGAAAGATATTGGAGAATGGTTGAGAAGTTGAATTATCTGACAACAATGACAAGACAGGACATAGCCTTTCCTGTGAGTGTGATGAGCCAATTCATGGCTACACCTCGGGTCCCACATTAGAATGCCGTAGTTAGAATTCTATGCTATATCCACAGTAATCCCGGTAAAGGGTTGCACTTTAGTGATCACGGTCACTCTATGATGGAAGAGTATTCTGATGCTGACTGGGCAGGATGCCCCATTAATCGGCAGTCCACTTCTGGATTCTCTATATTTATCGGTGGCAATCTTATCTCTTGGAAGAGTAAGAAGCAAGATGTGATTTCGAGATCAAGTGCAGAAGCAGAATACCGAACCATGGCCTTGGCCACATATGAGATTTTGTGGCTTCGTCAATTGCTTAGTGAGTTGGGTGATCCCTATAATGGACCAACGAAACTTTGGTGTGATAATAAATCTGCAGTGTATATTGCCACGAATCTGGTATTCCACGAGCGTACTAAACATATCGAGGTAGACTTCCATTTTATTCGACATGGGTATTAGAATGGTGTGATCGTGTTCGGTGCGGTTCATACTAGAGAGCAGTTGGCGGATATCTTTAATAAGTTTGTTCCAGATCCTCGGGTTCAATACATATGTAACAAACTGGGCATTTTAGATATATATGCACCAGCTTGAGGGAGGGTGTTAGCTTTATTATGATTGTATTAGCTTTATTATTATTATTATTATTATCCGGTGTGGTTGAGCACACCATATTTTATTATGTGGTCTCGTTGTTCTATAAATAAACCGCTGCGTGTCCTATTGGGGTTAACGCCTTCATTTAGCCTACTACTATTCTATTAACAACTTAACCCAAGTAATATAGCTTAACATTGTTATAAAAAAGTTTTCTTCCATTTTGTAGATATTCATTAATCATATAATATGCCAAAAGCATTTTCCACGAGTCAAATTACTTTGATTCCATAGGTGATAACATCCCAATTTCTTTATCCTTATTAATAATTGAACCTAGAAAGTGAAATGGTTCACTTTTAGGTTCTCGTGGTTTTAAATCGTTGCTTCACTATTTCTACTTTTGTTGTTTCCAAATTTACATTTTATATAGTTAGTTCTATTCTTTCTTATTCTAAACTCTTTTGATTCCAATGCTTCTCGCTAAATTTTAAATTTAGCATTAACTCCCCTTTTAGCGTCATCCACTAAAACAATATCCTTTGCGAACAAAATCCAACATGAAACTATTAATAATGGATATGCGTGGTTAGTCCAACCAAAACTAAAGCAAAAAAAAAAACTCAAAGCTAGCCCTTGGTGTACTTCTAGAGGAATTGAAAATTCACACATGTTCATTACAGGTGATCGAATTATAATTACATTCTTATCATGCATGTACTTTATCACATCAATATACTATTTTTTCAACCAAAAAGATGGAGAGAGAGAGAGAGAGAGAGGGCAACCAAAAAATTCCTCGATGAATCAGGCAAAAATTTGTACATATATCCATACATACTTTTATAAAAAGGTAAAGCCAACAATCGCTAATCATAGGAAAGGAGAAGAAAATCTTGGCTTGTTATTCAGTGTAATTATGCATGTGGAAACAACAATGCACCCTAGTTCATATAGCCCAGTTGGGTGGGTCATTGACCCTAGGAAATGAGCTCCCTTAGGTCTTTGGAGATACATATTTATGTGTTATTTCAACATAATTTAGAATATAGAATTGAGTTAAATATTGGGTCCTGCTTGTGCTTGCAAATTAGGTAAACAAGGGTAGCATCGGTATCTTTTCGCCCTTTCACTTGGGATTGAACATACAAGACCTCAGTTGACTAATTGGCATGCTACGCATTTTGTAAAATTTCCCATGTCCTTTAAACTATTTTAGACAAGTGTACGACTTGATCACTTTTTTAATGCATAGATGCTTATGCTTTGTTACTTTATTTGACATGTGATAACTATTTTGATATACCTCATTTTACATTCTACATTTATGATTGTAGAACCTTTTGTATAACTCTGTTGCAAGACCTATGTGGTTATGAATAAGGACCATGTTTGGAACTTTTACGAAATTACAGTTCTGTGGGCAGGAGATCTTATACAAGAGAAAAAACTTTAGTGAGATTGTGGTACCTTCAATCCTTAACGGCTATGTTTCATGGAGTCACGTGCCAGTGTGGGGTTCGGGTATGTATCTAAATGTCAGATTCCTCTAATTTTAATGTCGTGAATAATGAGGCACGTCATGCAAAATTCAAAGGAATAATTACAATTAGAGTTTAATTATTTAATATTTTATTTTATTAAATAGAAATTTATTTAGTTTAAAATTCTAAATATTTTTTAAATAAGGTTTTATTTTATTTCCTTTTCATTAGGATTCTATATCACATTATTGAGCTTTTTATTTTAATTCTTTAGGATCATAATTTCCTTCTTAGATTAGAGTTTTCAGCCTATAAATAAGAGGCTCATTTTATGTATTGAGGGAGTTGGATTAATAAAAGAGTTGAGTTTTAAAGCGAAGGCTTTGAGTTAGGGTTTCGACTCTTGTGCGCTACTTATCCACCATTTTCACTCCCTTCATGTTCTGCATCAACACGACAAAGTATTTATATTATCTAATATATTTCTTTTATTTTTTAGGATAAATGGTGCTTATAAAGTTTTATAAAGCATTTCATGTATTCATAATATGAGTGTTTATACACAATTCTATATTAAACTTGAATTATTAAATATGCTTGCTAAGTGAGCGCCCAACTAAAAATATTGGACACTGTAAGATAGCTTGATATACATTGTTTGGCCCGTTTTCTAACAACTTAAACTTTTGAGACAATTGGTGACTCAACATGGTGTTAGAGCTCTAATTCCATAAGACCTTGGGTTCAAATCTCGTGATGTGTTTTCCTGTTGTATTTGTTATTGTGCATTCTGTGTTGGTGCACCTGTTCAATTTGTTCACCTGTCTATGTGCGAGACGAAGTCACACATGAGGAAGAGTGCTATATAACTTGATATATATTGTTGGAACCATTTCCTAACAATTTAAGATTTTGGAACAATTGGTGACCCAATAAACACATATCTCATACATTGTTCTTGAAATATTAGTCATAAATTGTTAGTTTTGGTACCATTGTTCTTGTTTTGAGATCGAGACATAAGTTATTGCACATTTTTCCATTCAAATTGTGAAACCCAATATATCAACAAGAAAGTATTCTTTACATCATCACTGATTTATTATTACTTATCGTGTGCTAAGATTATGTTTTTATTATCATTTATTTTAGATTCTTCGTTTAAGAACTGTATTATAATAAGCACGAGGTTTCATTTACTTGGCTGTGAGCTCATATCATTTTCAGGTGAGTTTATGGAGGGTTAGAGACGGACTCTACTATTGTTGGAACCCACTCCTTACGACATCTTAGGATTTCATTTATTCTAGTCTAAAATTACTAGTTAGTAATGTCCTAGACGTGGTTGTCACTTGTTATACATATTCACGGGTATTTGGAAATGCATAGGCAGTGGGAGCCCCATTATATAAACTACTTTGGCCTACCCTTTTAATATTTTCAACTCTCTTAAAGAATATGTCCAGGAGTCTGATGGCATCATTCGCATTGTAAGACAATGTTGCAGTAGTCTCTTCGCATTGTAAGACAATGTTTCAATAGTTTCCCTGTTGGATATGAGAACCTTGCAACATACCAAGTTCCTTCGCATTGTAAGACAATGTTTCAGTAGTGTTGGACATGATAACCTTGCAACATACCATGTTCTTCATATCTTTCATTACAACATAGTTCTATTGTGTAATGCCAATTCCATTTATCCAGCTCATGTTCCTAGGTTTTCTATTACACAAAGAAACAATTTAGCACAATCTGGATGCTTACCCTTCTGCTTATGTCCTCCAAGCTATCGAAGATGCTCTTGTTGCTTTCCACGACAACCATGCTGATGACCCTACTGATCGAGATTATCTATGATATCAAGTGAATCTGGTGCACTATTCTTATCACCGTACAAACCAACATCCTCAATCCGACAATGAGCATTCCTCTAAAGATTCCTTTCCTAGCTAGTGGAAGCGAGGTGGATCAGTAAAAATAAAGTATTTTGTCATGTTGTATCAATGTGATAAGCATGGGTTGTATTATTGAAAGCTTTATGGCATTATTGTCTTAGTCTTAAGTGTCAGCTTATGTGATTGTCCTTGTTTTACCATTCATGCTTGTCTAATTGTATCACTCCTCGCCTATATAAGGAGGCAATGTTGTTAAGGCAGAACTTTTGTCCTCTTTCTTTAATAATAAACTTTCTTTCAGTGTGCTTTTCTATGTTACATTGACTTAGGTATTGATGTTAGGTGCAGAAATGTCTTAAGTGTCATATTCATCGAATTCTAATGTCACAGTTATTGGGACACGATAAAATGTTCATATTCCTTAATAATTTTCATGCATAATAGGGGAGTCTATGCATATTTATATAACAAATTCGAACTACTAAATAAATTTATTTTACTTATAATTTAAAAGTGCATTTTTAGTTTAATATTAAAGACGTGTTCTCTATTAAACTGAATAGATCTATCTGTTCTAAGGAGACACCTAGGACCCTGAGGGTGTTAGTTAAAAATTATATTTCATGTTTTAAATTATAATTCATCAAAAAGTTAGAAAAATTCAAACTAGTGTGCTTATATAGGTTTGCGCACGTAGCTTCGAATTCTAAATCAACATACAAATTTTGCTACTTGAAACTATAAGTTTACGGTTATAACAAATATTTATAACTTTTACTTGAAACTATAACCTATAAGTTCATAATTTCAAATACACCAAATACCCTCTCTATATATCGAATGTCTTTCGAGTAATTCTAAAATACGCAAGCATCATAATTTTATTCCTTCTCCTTCTTGTTTATGATATTATCATCCCTAAGATTGCTACAATATAGTACTGGTATTTTCCTAATTCAATTTTATAGTCAATCAAGAAAGATTTGGCACACTGGTCTGCTATATATATATATATATATTTTTTTATAACTCAGGGTGTCCAGACAAGTTTACGCACACCTCGACTAATCCATGGGGGACCAATCCCACTCCCCACTTGTGGGAATTCCAATTAAAGCCGATACAAAGTCTCGTATAAACTGGCCCCAAAGAATTAATAACACCTAAGAGGTTTCGAACTTGAGACCTAAAGGGGAACAAACCCCTAAGTCCCAAACCTCGACCACCGGTTTGCTATTAATCATTTGACTTGTAAAACATCTACACGAAGGAAGGCGAACATGGCTTTACAAGAGCTACTTCTCGTGCCGCTCATTGGTCTCACAACCTATATTCCTTCCCTTCTATTTAGTTTACATTAATATTTATATATTTACTTAGTCCACGCACATTAAGTGTTCCAACCATCATAGCATCCACCCTTGCAATGGAAATCTATACTATTATATATAAAATTGTAGTAGACTCTCAAAAAATTTCGAGCTCTAAATTCTAAATTCTCATTAAAAGTAAGCACTCTCCTCCGTGGCATTCTCTTGTCTCCCAAACCACTTCCCTCTTTATTCTTACTTATTTTGAATTTAAATATCATGCATCTTTTCTCTCAAATTTTCTCCTCAATGTCTTCACCCAACATTCTTATCTCTTTTCTCTTATTTATTTTTATTTTTATTTTTTATATTACTTATCTTTTCTCTCTTAACATTCTTTTTTTCCCCTTATTGAGACTATAAATGTTCCATGTATCACATGGAATAATACTAATTAATCTACATCATTGTTATTATATATTTTATTAAATTTTTCTTAAAAACCCACATTTAGGAATGATCTCAAAAGTTTAGGACGAGATTTGAAGAACAGTTGTCTCATTTATTTCTTAGATCTTATCAACGCAAGAGATTGGAGAGAGAAAAAAAACAGTAGCATCAATAGGATTGGGGACACAGGATTAAGTGAAAGTTGATACACTATAATGGTTTATGAGTTACGAGAATTAAGAATATGAATAATAAGAAATAGATGTGAACAATGACAGATACATTAATGTTTTTGTGTTTTAGTAAAATGTTATTTTATATAACAAGCTTTATGTGTAGGATACAAATTTGATTAATTAATATAATTGTGAGCGGACGGAGTAAAACGAAACGGGTGAAGCAAATTTTGTTTTGTTGTGAAAAATAAAAGATACGTTTAATGTTTATATACATACAACTTTAATTAATTAATATAATTGTGACTGGATTAAGTAAAACGAAACGTGGGAAGCAAATTTTGTTCTGATGTGAACGATGATAAATATGTTTAGTATTTTGTGTTTTAGTCGTATGTTATTTTAAAAAACAAGCTTTATGTGTATGAAACAGATTTAATTAATTTACATAATTGTGAGCGGACTAAGTAAAACGAAAGGGGAGAAGCAAGTTTTGTTCTCGTTCCACTTCCTTACCAAAACAAAAAAATTCGTGCAAAATAGAGCGCGCTTGCACAAGTTGTAATTTACAAGTTGACGTAATTATTTTTAGTCTAAATTATAACTTAAAATCTTAAAGTGTGTTGAAAGTAGCAACCACATATACTATTATTAAGTCACTTATTTTCCCAATAGCATAAGTTGTAAGAAAATGGGCCCAACAATGTATATCAAGCCATCCAATACTCTCCCTCACGTGTGACCCTATCTCGCACATGAATAGGCGAACAAACTGAATAGGTACACCAACACACATGGTGCACAATAACAAATATAACAGGAAAATACATCACGCGACTTGAACCCAAGAGCTCGTGGAACCAGAGCTCCTGGAACCATAGCTCCATTACCATGTTAAGTCACCAATTTTTCTAAAAGCTTAATTGTTAAGAAACAAGCCCAACAATGTATATCAAGCTATCCAACAAGTATAAAATTAGAACATCAGATGATCAAAAATATATTTGCAGCTCACTATAAAAGAAAGCATCAGAATACTCACCTTTTCATATGGGCATGAAACAGGTCTCTTTCAATTATGTCGAGAAAAGCCTGCATGAAATATCACAATAACATAACATATCACAAGAAAGAACACACTCATAAAGAAGCTTGCCAAAAATGAAACAACAATTACTTTATGCTGGGCAAATATCAACACTCTGTGCTGGCCAACGCTATCAGACCCTTCAGAACTTGAGGCTTCAACACCTATTCCACACTCTTCCAGAATCTCCTGAAGAGCAACTAATTTTGGAGAGTGGTGGAGTTTATGAAGTTCTGAAATAATGTCAGAATTGGCAGGGAAAAGTTCCGATAGAAGGCATGATAATGCATCTGGAATCTCTTCACCAATAATAGCAAGCAATGGATGACTACAAATTTTCAGCAAACATTGAAGTGCCTGAAACATTATAAACATGGGGCAGACATCAGCAACTACAAATGGGATGAATACCAATTACCAGAGAAGTATTATCTGTTTACCATAACAAATGTTGGACGGGATGAAGCACTTCCTTCTCCTGCTTCTAGCTGATTCAGCTTTGGCGTACTTGAAATTTCTTGTCTCAAGGGTGAACCATTAAAGTATTCATAAAGTTTTAGTTGGACAGGAGTCAGATCACAATATCTGTCCTGAATAATTTTCTCTGGCAGATCGGACAAGACCTCATCCTTTGTTCGGCGGAGAAGAAAAGGCATAACCTAATCAATATAATATCTTCAGCCAAAAGTGTAAGAATGGAACTATTTTGATTTTTTGAAGTTAATTCTGGCACTATAAAAAATATAAATGAAAATGAAAAGGGACCTGCTTATGCAATGCTTCCATTGCAAGTGCCCCTGCTTCAGCATCTTTGGCTGAACATTTAGGATCCCTAGCTGCCAACAGTGGTTTTCCATATGTAGCTTGGAACTGCCAAAGTGGTCCCATGAATTGTCTTTAGGTTCATAACATATAAGGAAAATAAATTCAAACCAAAGGAATATGTAAAAGAACAATTGGCAGATAATTATTTAAATGATTTCCCAAACATTCACATTCTTCTGTTAAAAGCTTTGTCTCAACTAATGCCAAGTATGACAGTTCGGTGTGCACTCAATAGTTCAACTTCATATCACAGTGAAGGCGTCCATGGTGGACTACAAATTTCACATTATATCCATTGTACGCTGCTTTTCTGCCAGGTGGTCAAGTAATTGTCTTATTTATATTCTTCATTTTTTAAAAATCTATATATATAACACTCACATTCTCCATATATATTATTCTCCGACAAATAACACTTGAAATAAAGGACAGCTACAACTGCACTGTTTATTCAATGACAATTTGCAGCAGGAAGACTAGAAATAATCATAACTCAGAGGAAAAGTGCATGCCTGTCTCTCAGTCCCAAGAAATCCCGGCATTAGAAAGTCAAAAAGGGACCAAAGATCCAAGACATTGTTCTGCAATGAGGCATACCAATTGTCAGACAAACTTCAAAACACTTGCACAATTCTCATTTCATAATTTATACTAGTAACAACCTGTATTGGAGTTCCACTTAGAATGAGGCGATGTTGGGCCCTCAACTGTTTCACGGCACAGGTAATTTTAGACTTAAAGTTCTTGATGATATGGCCCTCATCTAAAATACAATAGTTCCAGAAAAGCTGTCCAAGATAATCAATGTCTTTGCGGACCACATCATATGAGGTTATAATTACATTATTTTTATCAAATTGACTTCGAAGTGAAATTCGGTCTTGAGCAGAACCAATATATTGAAGTGTAGTTATTAAAGGGGCATCAATGAACTTCTCTATCTCATAGACCCAATGCCCAACCAGTGTTGATGGGCAAATAATTAATGATGGTGGGGGATCCTTTTTATCATCTGCACCACGGTGCTCTGCTATGTCAGATGCCACAATTGCTGATGCTTGAAGTGTTTTACCCAGGCCCATATCATCGCATAAGATGCCATGAAGGTTAAAACGTTTCAAAAACGCCAACCAGTTTATACCTTCCTGTTGGTACCTGGAAGCACCAGATAGAAAATATTACTTCAACAAAGAATTGGATTTCAAGAAAAAAAATTACAAATTGAAGATGACAAAAATTATGATCATTGATCAGTCTAGCAGCAGCCAGATAATATTATTACAAGCACATGGAAATCCATATAGTAAACATGTGAGACAACAATAGCAGTAATGAACTGTAATTCAGAAATCCATTTGAATGGTCATCAAAAGCCGTTAGTGGAGATTTGAATAAAAAGTGAAAAAAGAATAAGAATTTAGCGTTAGGGAAAGGGGAGAAGAGAAGAAAGGGAGAAAGGAATGATTTTAGGAAAGTTAATTAGCCCCATGTACCTCTAATCACGCCACAACACAATTACAATAGTACCCTCAAGACTGAAAATAAATACTCTAACAGGGTGTCTGTGTGTGTATCTATATTATCTATATTATTCTTAAAAGGCAACACACCAATTGGTTTCTTGAAGCCAGCCAATTTTATTTTTTTTTCAAATATACCCTTATAATAGTTTAAATTTTAAAATTTAAAAATATAAGGGGTAGTTATATAACCACCCACTCTTATCCCTCTTTATTAATCTTTTTTTTTTACTTTGAAATTTTATTACTTGAATTTCCATAATTGGTAGTTAACACATTTTATTTTCATAATTTATTTTGTAATTATTTTTATTATGTGAGCTATCTATAAATACTTTTACACGCGCACATCGCGTGGGCACAAAATTAGTGTGTCTCTATAAATACTTTTACACACACATCGCGTGAGCACAAATATTAGTGTGTCTGTGTGTGTGTATATATATATATATACCCACAGTTGAATTGTAAAATAGTGATTTAGGGTTAAAAAGAGAGAAAAAAAAAAGAACGAAAGAGAAAATAATAAAGAATTAGTGTGAGAATAAAGAGACTTGAAAATTACCTCTACACCCCACAACATATATATAGGAGTCACATATAGAGAATTACAAAACTACCAAGTTAAATATAAAAGAAATAAACTAAATAAATTCTAACACTTCCCCTCAAGCTAAAGTGTAGAGATCAAACATGCCCAACTTGAAGAGAAATCTCTGAAATGAAGAACAGGCCAACGGTTTAGTGAGAACATCAGCCCATTGATTCTCTGATCGAATAAAGGGAGTTGCAATTTGCTTCATCATCAATAAATCTCAAATAAAATGGCAATCAACCTCAATATACTTAGTACGCTCATAGAATACAGGATTTTAAGCAATAAATATAACTGCTTGAATATCATCACAAAACATCTCCATAGGACGAGAAGACATGATGCCGAAATCTTGAAGAAGAGAGCAAACCCACAGCATTTTAGAGGCAGTATGAGTCATAGCACGATACTCGACTTCAGCACTTGAATGAGCAACAACAATCTATTTCTTACTACGCCAATTGACAAGGTTACCGCCAATAAAGGTACAATAGCCAGAGGTGGACCGTCTATCAAAGCGACTACCAACCCAATCAGCAACACTAAAGCTAATGACAAACAAATGATCTGAAGGACGATATAACAACCCACGGCCTGGAGCACATTTCAAGTAGCGAAGAATATATGACAAACAACATTAAAGTGCGACTGACGAGGAGTGTGCATAAGCTGCCTAACAACACCAACAGCATAAGTGATATCAGGACGAGTAACCGTGAGATAGATTAATTTCCTAACAAGCTGCCGATAACGACCAACATCTAGAAATCGTTTTCCTTGTTCAGCATTGAGCTTAACAATAGAATCCATAGGCGTATCAACCGAACGAGCACCAAGCAACCTAGTCTCAGAGAGAAAATCAAGAGTATACTTAGGTTGGAATAAAGAGATCCATCGAGAAGAGCGAGCAACCTTAATGCCAAGAAAGTAACGGAGAATGCCTAAGTCTCTGGTATGAAAATGGTGAGCCAAATGTCCTTTTAAGGCAACTATATCAGTAGAATCATCACCCGAAATAATAATATCGTCAATATAAACAATCAACACAATAGTACCAGCAGAAGAATGATGAACAAATACTGAATGATCAAATGTGGAACTCCGAAAACCATAAGCAATGACAACATAACTGAAGCGATCAAACTAGGTACGAGATGATTGCTTCAGACTATCTAAACTTTACGCAAGCGACAAACAAGGTGCACACTGCCAGGCACAACATAACTAGGGGCTTATCCGTATAGACCTCCTTCTAAAGATCACCGTGAAGAAAAGCATTCTTAATGTCAAGCTGATATAATGGCCAAGAACGACTAACAGCAACAGATAGAAGGATCCGAACAGAGTTTAGCCGAGCCCCAGGAGAAAAAGTTTTCAAGCAATCAACGTCGTAGGTCTGAGTATAACACTTAGCAACCAAACGTACCTTAAGACACTCAACAGAACCATGACGAACATACTTGACTGTATAGACCAAACGACACCTCATCGAATACTTTTCAAGCAGGAGAGTGGTAAGCTCCCAAGTTTGATTCTTATAAAGACCATGCATTTTCTCATCCATAGCACGTTTCCAGCTAGATAGAGACATAACTTGCTTGTAAGAAGTAGGAATATAAATGGACGACAAAGTAGAAGTAAAAGTATGAAGAGAAGATGACAAACGATTATATTCAAAGTGAGCAATAGGATATTGGGTGCATGTACATTTAGCTCGATGCAAATCAATCAGTATATCATCAAAACTAGAAGGAGCAGAGAAGATATGAACCTCTACTGTAGAAGATGAAGAGTCTGAGCCACCCGAGATGATGAGCTTATCTCGAGATCGCTGATAAACCTACAAAGGTAGGTGAGAAGGGGAAGAGGGTGACATAAGAAGAGGAAGAGTCAAAGAAGATAATGACTCTCCCTCACGACAACACATGAGATCAGAAGAAAGGTGATTACCTGAGGAAGTAAAGAAAGGAAAAGAAATGAGTGGACTCAAGGAAGGTCACATTAGCACTCACATAGTATCGTCGAGACTCTGATGATAACACCGATATCCTTTTTTAGCAGGAGAGTATCCGAGAAAAAAACACTTACGGGCCCAAGGGGATAATTTATTAGTACTGAGATCAAGAACATATGCAAACGCAGTACAACCAAAAACACAAGTGAGAAAAAAGGTGGATAAGTCGGATATAACAAGGAAAAGGGGGGCTGAAGATCAAGAACAACGGAAGGCATGTGATTAATTAGATAACAAGTAGTAAGGATAGCATCACTCCAAAGAGTCTCGGTACTTGGGCATGAAACAAAAACGTACGAGTAACATCTAACAGATAGCGGTGCTTGCGTTCAGTAACGCTATTTTGTTATAGCGTGTGAGCACAAGTCGTCTAATAAATAATATCACGATCGACACAAAAGGAAGCAACAGTAGAATGCATATATTCTAACGTATTATCAGATCGAATAACTTTGATGCGCTTTCCAAATTAAGTAAAATTTCATTATAAAATGTAGAGAGAGCATGAGGCAATTCAAAACAGTGTTTCAACAAAAAGAGCCAAGTCAAAAGAAAGTAGTCATCAACAAATATAACAAAATAAGAATATCCACTAGCACTTGAAGTCCGAGAAGAACCCCAAATGTCCATATGGACAACATCAAAGGACTCGGACCGATGATTATAGCTACGACTGCGAAAAGAACTACGGAGGTAAGTTGGGGATAGCCAACTTAAGCTTAGCCATCGGAGAATGGCCTAAGAGAAAGTGCCACTGAAGAGGTGAAATGGTAGCATTTAAAGCCAATGAAGTATGGGAAGGGTAACCAGAATCAACGTCAAGATAGTATAGCCCGTTTTTCTCATGCCCTGAAGCAATCATTTTCTTAGTCTTAAGGTACTGAAAGTCACAAGAAGTAGGAGAAAAGGTTACGCAGCAATGTAGAAATTTAGTAAATTAAATAACCGACAACAAGTTAAAGAAAAAATCAAGAATATAAAGACTAAAAGGTAAGACCAAAGAAGGAGAGGGATGAAGGACACCTTGCCTGTGAACAAGTCGAGATGAGCCATCAGCTAAAGACCATATGATGCTTAATGAGAGTCAAATGAGAGAAAAGAGACGGATTACCAAAAATATGAGAACAAACGCCTGAATCGATGATCCAAGATGGAGAGGTAAGAGCCGCACATACAATATTACCTGAATTAGCTAAAATAGTAGTAGAAGAGGGAGGCCTAACATCAGATAAGGTCTGAACAAGCTTGCTAAGCTGAATATCGAGAGCATCATAAGAACCCGAATGAGTCTTTACTTCATCCATATTAAATCAAGGCAGAAGAAAAGAGGCCAAAACCAAACACACTAAATAAGTCCAAAACTATATCTAATCAGAATATCGAAACAAAGTCAAATCGAACAGCAGAACAAGAATCCCAAGAGAGTGGGTACCAAAAAACCTGTAGAAAGCCCAATCGAACCTCACAAGAGCTAAATCAAACCAAACAATGAGGTCTATATCACAAACAAGCAGGTGAAGAACAAAAAATGAGACACCGACTTGTGATTGTTCAAAAAAATGAACCCACACACCAAGATTCACCAAATCAACCACAAATCAGTCCTACACGGGAAGAATCGCCGCCTATAGCGTGTGTATCAACAACTAAAAACAACTTGTGAAGCCTTGATTGACAAATCACGAACTAGGGATTTAGTGTTCTAGCGTCAAAATCCATTTAGAGGCTCAAATCGACTTCAAAACAACCAATCAACACCAAATTGAGTACAAAAAGTTTCGAACCATGAGGATTGGCACATGCAGAATGATCTTCAACCATCAAAAGGCAAGTCACGAGTTCCAAATCGGAGCAAGGGTTTCTCAAGGTACCGAAATCGACTAGAAACATCATGAATCATCATCAAATCAAGCACCAATCTTTCCCAATCTATGATTTTCGGCACCTTGAGAATGGGATTCGGCTATGAAAAACCAAAAATTGTGTTGCGATTTCCAGATCTCATGCTAGTGTTTTGGAAAATCGCAGAACATTCAAACAATCGAATGACCTACCAAACAGCTTCAAAAAAATTCACAAAAATCACCACAAATTCCAAGAGACCAATATGAATAGAGCCATGTGATCGCCATTTCGTACAAGGACTAACGTCATCGTACGGATGATGACGTCAACATGCCACAATCAACTTAGGACGATGCTCATGAGTTTTGTGACGTATTTCTAGGATTGGATCAAATTGCTCTAATACCAAGTTGAATTATAAAATAGTAATTTAGGGTTGAAAAGAAAGAAAAAAGAAAAGAATGAAAGAGAGAATAATAGAGAATTAGGGTGAGAATAAAGAGACTTGAAAATAGCCTCTCCACCCCATAACATATATAGATGAGTCATGTAAAGACTAATGGAAAGCCGTACCTTAATAGGTGGGCAAACAATTTTATTTATAAAAAATTAAGGAACCACTATTACAACTATATACCCACATACACTAGATAATAATTATATAATAATAATAATAATAACAAACTACTAACACACCCTTCAAGCTAGAGTATATATATCTACCAAACCCAGCTTGTTACATAAATAGAAAACACACGGACCCGGTAAAGATTTAGTGAAAATATCAGCCACTTGTTCTCCAGTAGGAATAGATCTAAATGTAATAACTCCTTTCTGATATTCCTCACGGATAAAGTGGCAGTCAACCTCAATGTGCGTCGTTCGCTCATGAAACACTGGATTTGTGGCAATATAAATAACAGAGGTATTATCAACCCATAATTTGGCAGAGTCTTCAAGGGAAAAGTGTAATTCTGTCAAATACTGTTGAAGCCACATAATCTCAGCAGTTGCTAATGCCATAGCACGGTATTCGGCCTCAGCACTGGATCGGGATACCACAGTCTGTTTTTTGCTCTTCCAGGAAACCAAATTCCCACCAACAAACATAGAGTAACCATATGTGGATCGCCTGTCAAATGTACATCTAGCCCAATCAGCATCAGAGTACCCTTCCATTCTCATATGGCCATGATTAGAAAACTGAATTCCCTTGCCTGGATTTTTGTGTAGATATCGAAGAATACGTAACAGTGCTTACCAATAAGGAACACGGGAATCAGATAAGAACTAACTCACTACACTTACCGAATAAGCAATATCTGGACGAGTCATGATAGTAAGATTGTTAAGTTGTCCCACTGTACGTCAATATTGTTCATGATCCGAGAGAACCGCTCTTTCTTTCGGCTCTAGCTTGATATTAGACTCCATAGGAGAGTCTACTCCTTTAGCATTCATATATCCTGCTCGCTCCAGAATGTTAAGAACATACTTTCGCTGAGAGATGAACACACCTTTCGTATTCCTGGTTACTTCAATACCCAAAAAGTATTAAAGTTCACCAAGATCTTTCATCTAAAACTTAGTGCCTATGAATGATTTAAGGGTAGCAATCCCTTCACTGTCACTTCCGGTAAGAACGTCATCTACATAAACAACAAGTAATATGCAACTTGCTGAGGTATGTCGAAAGAAGACAGTATGATCCTTTGCTGACTGCCGGAGGCCAAATTCCTGGATGAAACCCAACACGGCCAAACCAGGCCCTGGGAGACTGCTTAGACCATATAATGAACGCCGTAGACGACAAACATGATTAGACCCCCTAAGCAACAAAGCCAGGCGGTTGCTCCATATAAATTTCTTCCTCCAGATCACCACGCAAAAAAGCATTTTTCACGTCCAATTGATATAAAGGCCACTGATGTAAAACAGCCAGAGACAAGAATAGACGAACGGATGCTACCTTCGCAACAAGGGAGAAAGTTTCAAAATAGTCAATGCCATAAGTCTGAGCATAGCCCTTGGCCACCAAACGGGCTTTCAACCTCTTAAGAGTGCCACCAAAATGAAGTTTGACAGCATACACCCACTTACACCCGATAGTTGTCTTCCTAGGAGAAAGGCTCACTAGGTCCCATGTATGATTAGCCTCCAGTGCACTCATCTCCTCAATCATAACTTGACGCCAACCAAAATGAGAAAGGACATCAACAACAGAGCAAGATAAAGAATGCTGATCAAGGGTAGTAATACCCTTTCGGATAGTAGCAGGTAAACCACGATATGAGGTAACATATAAGGGATGATCCTGACAACTGCGATAAGACCTGCGTAAAGCAATAGGAGGATCACTTACCTGATCAGCGGCCGGATCCAGCGGAGAGGAGACTAACTCTAGTAGAGGAGAGGTGGTGGGGCTGGGAGAAGATTATGAGGATGAGAAGGGCACATGTGTCTCTGGGAAAGCCGGAGAAGTCATCTCAGAAATGTCAACCTGGGACATAATTTCTTCAGACTCGGCAACGAATGATGGCCCAACCGACAATATATATCCAAAAGCTGAGATGACTGTTCGGAGCATGCAACATATGAAGTCTCATCCATCATATACAGGCCACCCACCACTCGTCCTCTACTGATAGTACTCCTCGAAGTTAGATCCTGAAACACACAATGATCAGGAAAAAATGTTACTGAGCACTGCAAATCTTTTGTAATACGACTCACTGATAGCAGATTAAAAGGATTAGCAGGAGTATGTAAAACATCAGAGAGGATAAGACATGGAGATAAAGCAGATATTCCCGGTCTTTTCACCTCTAAGGTTCCTCCATTGGCAACAAGAACTCCACTATGTTCAGGGGTCAATTGATAAGACGAAAATGTACTTGTGGAGTGGGTCATATGTGCAGATGCAACCGAGTCTATAACCCATGATCTGGGAGTAGCCATTTATGCAGCTGGGTTACCTGCAACTGTAGCTAATGGAGTGTCGGCTGTGTTCTCAATCCTCATCTAGATAAACTGATCATACTCTTCCTGAGTCATATCGATAGTCCTCTCAGAGGAAGAGGCAAGAACATCATAATCGGCCACAGCATTGGCCACAGAAGTAGGATGCCCATGTAGCTTCCAACACGAGTTTTGTAAGTGTCCTTGCTTTCCACAATAATAGCAGGACCTGGGGTCACGTCCACCTCGGCCTCTGCCTCTTCCTCCATCACAGCCTCTACCACTGTTCTCCCTATTTCAAGCACCGACGGCCTCGGTTCTCACTTTCCAACGTCGATTGTCCTTGCTCAGCATCGATAGCACCCTCTGTCGCTTTTCCGGTGACTTTTCCATTTTCTGGCGACTGGCAACTTTTCCAGCAACTGAAAACTGTTCTGGCGACTGTATGATTCACATTTTAAGGGTCTTTCACCGACTGCTGGTTTGAGGGTCTAAGAGCTACTGCAGTATTTCTTATTTTATGGAGATGAGTTGACTGTGATTTGCGGTCCATATATGTATGATTCAAGGGGTGGCTGCGTCCATTTGCTTGTTGGTTTGTTTTCTCGTAATTTCTTGAGGTTTGCCATTGAGTTGTTGTAATCTCGAAGGAAAGTTCCATAAGAGTTGAGGACTCTCCAGTGAGACTTGATAGACAAGAAGGAATCACGGATATATTTTCAAGTGGTCGTTGGCACCGGAAAGAGAGAGCAAAAGTCGCCGGCGCTGGGAGAAGGGAGAAACAGGGTCGCCGGTGCTGGAGAGAGGCGGTCGAGGACTGTAGAAAAGTCATCGGTGGTCAATGAAGGGTTTCGTTGGTCGTCGGCCTGGTTTAGTGGTTGATAGTGGTCATCAGCCTAGTTTAGTGGTTGGTGGTTGTCAGCCTAGTTTAGTGGTTGGTGGTTGTCGGCCTAGTTTAGTGGTCGTCGGCCTAGTTTGGGTGGTTGATGTTGGTCGTCAGCCTGGTTTAGGGTTTCATGGGTACTGTAGCTGTGGCTTTCGACACTGGCTTATGGGTTCGTGGCTGTGGCTGTGGCTGTGACTGGTTGTGGCCGGTGGTTGTGGCTGGAGGAAGGAAGCTAGGGTTAGGGTTTCGTGGGTGGTGGCTGGTGGCTAGAAGAGGGAGGCTAGGGTTAGGGTTTCATGAAGGCTAGAGTTTTACCTTAACTCTGACACCATGTTAAGATTAATGGAAAACCGTACCTTAATAGATAGGCAAACAATCTTATTTATAATAAAACTAGAAAACCACTATTACAACCATATACCCACACACACTAGATAATAATTATATAATAATAATAATAATAATAATAATAATAAGTTACTAACAAGTCACACATAGAGAATCACAAAACTATCCAGTTAAATATAAAAGAAATAAACTAAATAAATTCTAACAACCCACAACACAAATATTCTCCTACGAAAAATGGCCCGATTTCTCCTTTCTGTTTGATTTTGGGGTTTTTATTTTTTAAGGGCCCAAAACAAGAAAAGTGGGGCTAACAGGATAATGATCTCGAAATCCAACTAGACATAACTTCCCTCTAGAGCTTCCCGATGTCAACGGGGCACCATAAGATATGGCACATTATGAAAGACAATCACATTGAAAGTTTCAAAAAGATATAAGATATGACTAGTGGCAGTGGGGAAATGACATTAGGTAAAATCAATATTTGTATAAGTTGAAGAGTAAAGCAGTGATTTAAGGTTAAAGAATGAGAGAAAGAGAGAGATTATTATTAGAAGAACAATGAGGCTTAATATTAACCTCTACGCCACACTAGTATTTATATAAGAGACACCAAACTAATTACAACATGACCCTAACATATATAAGTAATTATCTAACACTCTCCCTCCAGCTAGAGCATAGAGATCGAGCATGCACATCTTGGAAAGAAGTCGTTAGAAACCAGAAGCAGCTAACAGTTTGGTAAGAATATCACCCAATTAATCATCAGAGCAAATATAGAGAGTGACAATTTGCTTCGTCATCATTAAGTCTCGAATAAAGTGGCAGTCAACCTCAATATACTTAGTGCGCTCATGGAACACGGGATTATTGGCAATGAAGATGGCTGCTTGATTATCACAAAATATCTCCATAGGAGGAGTGGACGTGATGCCAAAGTCATGAAGAAGAGAACGAACCCACAACATTTCAAACGCAGTATGGGCCATAGCACGGTACTCTGCCTCAGCACTAGAACAGGCAACAACATTCTGTTTCTTACTACGCCAAGTGACAAGATTACTGCCAACAAAGATACAATAGCCAGAGGTGAACCGCCGATCAAAGCAACTACCAGTCCCATCAGCATCACTAAAACCAATCACAAATGACCAGATTGACGATATAACAATCCACGACCTGGGGCACGTTTCAAGTAGCGAAGAATATGACAAATAACATCAAAGTGTGGCTGACAATGAGCATGCATAAACTGGCTAACACCAACAGCATATGTAATATCAGGACGGGTGACCGTGAGGTAAATTAATTTCCCAACAAACCACTAATAACGACTAACGTCAAACAATGGTTCCACATGTTCAGCATCAAGCTTAACAGTAGAATCCATAGGGGTATCAATCGGACGAACACCAAGTAACCCAGTCTCAGAGAGAAGATCAAGAATATACTTACGTTGGGATAAAAAGATCCCTTAAGGGAAGCGAGCAACTTCAATCCCAAGAAAGTAACAAATAACGCCAAAGTCCTTGGTGTGAAAATGATGAGCCAAATGTCGTTTGAAAGCAACAATACCAGGAGAATCATCACCAAAAATAATGATATTATCAATATAAACAATCAGTACAATAGTACCAGCAGAAGAGTAATGAACAAGCACTGAATGATCAGATGTAGAACGCCAAAAGCCGTAGGCAATGACAACATAACTGATGCGACCAAACCAGGCATGAAGAGATTGCTTCAGACCATATAGAGCCTTACACAAGCGACAAACAAGATGCTCACTGCCAGGTGCAACAAAGCCAGGGGCTGATCTATATAGACTTTTTCTTGAAGATCACCGTGAAGGAAGGCATTTTTAATGTCAAGTTGATATAATGGCCAAGAACGACTAACAGCAACGGATAGAAGAATCCGAACAAAATTAAAGCGAGCCACAGGAAAAACTGTTTCCAAATAGTCAACATCGTAGGTCTCAGTATAGCCCTTAGCAACCAAACGCGCCTTGAGATGCTCAACAGAACTATCCAAAAAGTACTTTATTGTATAGACCCAACGACGTCCCACCGCTTGCTTCTCAAGGGGAAGAGTAGTAAGCTCCCAAGTTTGATTCTTATTAAGGGCATGCATTTCCTCATCCATAGCAAGTTTCTAGTCAGACGTGGACACAGCCTGCATGTAAGAAGTAGGAATAGATACGGATGACAAAGTAGAAGTAAAAGAATGAAGACAAGATGACAAACGATCATATGACACAAAGTGAACAATAGGATGTTGGGTGCATGTACATTTACCTCGGCACAAAGCAATCGGTAAGTCATCTGAACTAAGAGCGAAGGAGATAGGAACCTCTGTCAGAGAAGATGAAGAATCCGGGCCATATGAGATGACGGGTCCATCTTGAGATCACTGATAAACCTGCAAATGTGGGTTAGAGGAAGAAGATGGTGCCATAGGTAGAGGTAGAGGAAGAGTAAGAGAAGGAGGAAAGAGAGGCTCCCTCATGACAACAGATGAGATCAGAAGAAAATTGGCAACCAGAGGAAGTGAAGCAAGGAGTGAACTCAAAGAAGATCACATCAGCATTCACGAAGTAGCGGCGAGACTCTGGATGATAACACCGATATCCTTTTTGAGTACGAAAGTATCCAAGAAAGGCACACTTACGTGCACGAGGGGATAACTTATCAGTACCGAGATTAAGAACATGCACAAATGCAATACAACCAAAAACATGAGTGAGTGAGAAAAGTGGAGAGTTAGAATATAACAATGAAAAGAGAGACTGGCGATCGAGGACAACGGAAGGCATGCAATTAATCAGATAACAAGCAGTAAGGACATCATCACTCCAAAAGTGTTTAGAAACATGGGCATGAAACAATAAGGTCCGAGCAACATCTAGCAGATGACAGTGCTTGCGTTCAGCAATGCTATTTTGTTGTGACGTGTAAGCACAAGTCATCTGATAAATAATACCACGAGTGACACAAAAAGTGACAGTAGAAAGCATGTATTCTAATACATTATCAGAGCCAATGACTTTGATGCGCTCGCCAAATTGAGTAAAAATCTCATTATAGAATGTAGAGAAAGCATAAGGTAATTCAGACCAGTGTTTTTAACAAAAAAAAGTCTAGTCATACCAGAGTAATCATCAACAAAGATAACAAAGTAAGAGTATCCACTAGTACTCAGAGTTCGAGGAGGACCCCAGATGTCTACATGGACCAAATTGAAGGATTCTGACTGACAAGGGTGGCTACGACTGGAAAAGAAGCTACATTGATAATTGCCTAATTAACATGCTTCACACTCGAATGGGACGTAGGAAGTAAGTTGGGGATGGCCAACTTAAGCTTACCTGGTAAAGGATGGCCTAAGCAAAAGTGCCACTGAATAGGTGAAATGGTAGCACTTTAGGCGGATGAAGTATATGAAGGAGAATCAGAGTCAATGTCGAGATAATAGAGCCCGTCCTTCACATGCCCCGAAACAATTATCTTCTTGATCTTGAGGTCCTGAAAAACATGAGAAGTAGGAGAAAAGATTACGAAATAATGCATAGATTGAGTGAGTTGACTAACCAAAAGCAAATTAAAAAAAAAAATCAGGAATATAAAGACTAGAAGGTAAGGCCAAATAAAGAGAAGGATGAAGGACACCTTGTCCTTGAACCGGTTGAGAGGAACCATCAACTAAGACGATATGATGCTTAATAGGAGTCAAATGAGATAAAAAAGATAGATTACTAGACATGTGAGAACTAGCACCTAAATCAATTATCCAAAATGGAAGAGTATGAGCCGCACGTGCAATATTACCCAAGTTAGCTAAGGTAGTAGTAGAAGAGGGTGGCAGAATCTGAGACAAGGTCCGAACAAGCTTGCTAAGTTAAAGATTGAGAGCATCAGAAGAAGGATAAACTGCAGGCATAGTAAACGAAGCAGAGGAGAGGATGCCAAATTCAAAGAAGAGCAAACCAACAGTTGCATCACAAATTGGGGCAAAAACAAAAGGAATCTAACTAGAAGCCAAATGAACCAAATCCCAACAGTCCACAAGCTAAGATAATGTCAAAAAATCCCAAACGAAGCCAATAGCTTGCTGAAGTCGATAGCAAGAAACAAAGTCACTAAAAAAACCCCAAATTGCAGATCGCCGAAAGCAAAATCTCAAAGCGAAATCCCCAAATCGAACTTCAAATCCCCAAATCGAGCATCAAATCCAAAATTGCATAGAATTCCAAGTGCAAATCAAGCAGCAAATCCCCAAATTGAGCAGCAAAGCCAAAAATAGACTGAAATTCACACCAAATTGAGCAGCAAAATCCCAAATGAAACCGAAAGCCCCAAATTGAGCAGAAAATCCCCAAATCGAGCAGCAAAGCCAAAAAATAAGACTAAAATGCACGCCAAATCGAGCAGCAAAATCCCTAAATTAGACCGACAGCCCCAAAAGTGAGCAGCAAATCCACAAATCGAGCATCAAATCCCAAAATCAAGCATGAAATCGAACCAAGATCGAACTGAAAATTGTAAGCGACCACCGAAATCCCAAAATCGACTCAAAAACAAGTCAAATCAACCAGATCTGAAGCAGAGAACATTTGGCGACCATAAAAACCCTAGGAACTGAAGTTATTCGAATGCAGATTCTCTCCGATATTGTTCAAAAGCAACAAATCGTACCCTAGAGAGCCAATAGAGATGATTGCGGCACCCATGGAAGAGATCGTAACAAGAAAAACAAGGATTGGAGGCTCCAAATCACGATCTGCGGAGAACACTCCATTGGCGCTGAAAATAAGAAAAAAATTCAAAAAAAATATCAAACGATCGAGAGAAAAAAAAAAAGAAAAAATCATGGAAACATAAATCGGGACTAGTCGATCATCTCGGAAATTTGAGTTTTTTTTTTTAATCACGAATTGAGACAAGAAAAAAAAAGAGAAAAAAGATAAAAGAAGGAAAGAGGTTGGATCGGGATGCTCTGATACTAAGTTAAAGAGTTAAGCAGTGATTTAGAGTTAAAGGAGTAGAAAAAGAAACAATCTTATTAGAAGAATAATGAGCCTTAACATTAACCTCTACACCATACCAG
Organism: Heliamphora exappendiculata; assembly: GCA_034768845.1. Classification (NCBI taxonomy): domain Eukaryota; kingdom Viridiplantae; phylum Streptophyta; class Magnoliopsida; order Ericales; family Sarraceniaceae; genus Heliamphora; species Heliamphora exappendiculata. The sequence goes on along the minus strand of JAOTRH010000013.1, from coordinate 1,313,184 downwards.
TATTTATATAAGAGACACCAAATTAATTACAACATGACCCTAACATATAAATAATTAACTACCAGTACATATCAAAAGAAAAATGTCCACCCGCTCACTACAAGCAATAGGAAATTAGTTGAAGTTTAACTTATGTACTCTAATCAGATTACTTCAACACAAATAAATAATTCTTCTAGAAATAGCTATTAAAGCAGCAATATTGCTTTTGCATCCAGTAAAAACTCAAGACCTCTTTAAAAGATTTTATGAACTCATCAGGCTTATTCCTTTACCACAAGTATTATGCCTCACTATGTCAAGAAGCAATAATTTCCGAAAAATGAAAACAATATTCAAGTAACATAATAACTTTGCAAGATAAAATGAGCCTATTTCTATTCGAACGAATAGAAAAGACAACAAGAAATATAAAATAATATTAAAATACGGAAAAAATGATGGTTTTTATTAATACTGCAGCTTTCAACGTGAACGCCAATCCTACCAAATACAACTAGACCCTAAGAAATTAAAATGATGAAAAAAAGCAAAATGGGGATTAAATCAAAATGTACTGAATAGGATCAAGACTGTAAACATCTTTATGATATGGATCGAGTGCCATCATGACAAATTCACAATGATCACAAATACAGGGAAAATGAGGAAACATAAATAAAGGAAATTTTCAAAAGCAGAAAACTAATATCACTCAAATAGTAGAAGAATGCTCTGCTTTTGTGAGTTATTTTAGTTATTTAGACTTTCCATAATGAAGCCAACAAACCAAATCCACACAACCTGATGATCCTGAATTTCTAGTCTGCTGTCAAGAAGAATGAGTTCGAATGCCAAAACTATGTAACCATTCCATATGATGATTTAATGTAATCATAATTTTTTTTTAAATAAATTTTAAATAAAAAAGCAGCAAATGCACAAACCATAAATTCTCAAATATGGAGAAATGGATAACAACTACCTCCTTAGAGTCACTTTTAATTCAGTGGAGAGCTTGTAATCATCAATATGGGAGTTGTCAACAAGTTGCTCCAGAAACTGTGCATCTTCTTTACTTCTGTCTAAACCCTCACTTATGTCTGCAGGTGGAGATAATCCCCGCGCTAATGGAAGAAGAGGTACGAGGGAAGCAAAACTATGCGTCACACTCTGTCTGACAGAATGATCACAATCACTCATGCACCTCAAAAGTGGAACAACTAATAAAGGAGCATAAGGGACCAGCTCCACACCCAAGCCCTGAACCAGAAGACTAACAAGCATGCCAGCTCCTTGTCTGGCATATACAGACGTCATGTCACCTAACATAGGAATGACATTTGTAATCACAGCAGGCATCACATTCATCGTAATTGACTTGGCCATTGATGTGATGCATCGTGAGGCAGCCAACCTAACAGCAACATGAGAATGGCTGATACATTTGAAAATGCAAGGGAGAAGTGTGAGCAGTTTTGGCCTCAACGTCTCATCCAGCATAGGTGCAATAGAACGTACAACCTGGCAATCAAAGATGATATGAAAAGACGAATAAAAGAAAAAGAAAAAGAAAAGTAAATAGTTTCAAGTCAGGAAAAATTAAGCAAGCCTCTGAGAGGGTCCTGATTTATTATTCATTTCAAGTTAGAGATAACTCTCAGCATGTGCATGTCCTGGTTTTTAACAACATTATCTTCTTTTTTTATCAGCTTTGAACAACACTATCACAAACAGGTATGACAGTATGAGTTGTTATATTTCTTACTATATGCACAGAACTTAAAATTTGATCGTGATTCATCTTTACCTTGCTTATTTTGGAATTCTCAATAAGGTCCAAATCCAGTGTAGAGCATAGTTAACACATTACTATTGTTCATCTGATTCTAAAAACAAATTTCCCAGTACGATCGACTAGGGCAAAGATATTCTCTACCACTTTTCCCAATCATATTTATGATGATTTGATAGTTTCATTTCTTTCTCTGTTTTTTTCGATTTTCAGCATTTTAAGGTTCAATTTTTGCGATCTGCGTTTTCTCCGCGATCTACTGGAATGGACCCTTGACTATTCCTCTATGTGTGCCGATTTAGCCTTCTAAACGTTTCCCTTGCAAGATCTTCGGGGTTTCATACGCTTTTTGGCTTCAAAGAGCTCCAATTTGTACTTTTTCGGCAACTGAGAGTTCCAGTTTGCTTCAGTTCTTGTGGGTTCACACTTTTTTGGCTTCCATGAGGTTCGAATACCTTTATTTGTTATATCTTTGCTTCAATTCTTGCCGGTTTTCACCTTTTTGTCTTCAGAAGTTTTTCTATTATCCCTTAAGTTCTACTTGTACCGTGGCCTGAGTTTTTGGGTATGATGGATACTTGTAAGACTTCTCATAATGGTGAAAAGTCTGTGATGGGCCGTAGAAGACACCTTGGAGGTTCCATTCACGTTAGTCTGATGAAGTTGGACAGTAACAACTATCTAATCTGATCTCGTTCTTGTAGCATGGCAATTACAACTCAAGATTTAACCGGATATATAATAGGGGCTAGTAAGGAAGCAAGGACAAAAAAACCAGCTCGTGAGAAGTGGCACTTAGAGAATGCTGTTGTTATGACTTGGTTGATTAATTCGATGCAGCCGATTATTAATTCGTGGGTTGAATCACATTCATCGATCCTGCTTAGTTGAGTTGAGTAGTTTGTAGCAGGAACTTGATTAATTATCAGAGCTTTAAGGCTATATGTTCACAAGATGCAATTACATTTTAGGCGATAGCAAAGAAAGAACGAGTTTATGATTTTCTTGTTGGCCTAAATATGGAGCATGATAAGATTTGAGGTCAAATATTAGGTTAACTTCCTTTTCTTACAGTGCAAGAGGCTTATGGTTACGTTCAGCGGGAGGAGAGTTGATGCAGAACTATGGTGCATCCTCACAGGATCGATTAGCTTTGGCTGTCCCCTGCTCTTCGGGATGGCAGATCGAGCCAATCCAAGTCTGGTAGCAAAGGTCCCAGTGTTGATCAAGACCTTTTATACTGTGATCATCAAGATTTTAAATAGTGGCCGTTACATATCGTTTCGGCCGATACGTATCGAGATTTTGGGCCTCTGATACTAATATTTACCAATGTATTGGCCGATATTGTCCGATATCGGCCGATATTGTCCGATATCTACCGATATATGACCGTATCACCGATACCGATACGTCATCCAATACGGCAATTTAGAACCCTGGTGATCATTTTGGGAAAGATTGACATGACAAGGACCACTGTTCGAAGTTTCAAGGTCGCCTAATTGGGGGTGTTGATTGTAATTATGGGGGTACTGCATGTCCTTATGCACATGTTGCTGTGACTTTCCAAGGTATTTCTAGTGACACAGAATTCAAATATCCTCAAGGATCAAACACAAATAACCCATAGAGAAATTTTGTGTTCCCCATTAGAGAATCACTTTCCTAGGAAGAGTTGCAAACTCTCATGCATTTGACAACTGAGCTTGACACCTCTCCTACCACAACTTCTGACCCGGCTTCCTCTTCTAATTATACTCACTCAGGTATTCCCACAAGTGCACTCAATGTTTCTTCTTTATCTCCTTAGATTAATGACACCGGAGCTACTAAGCATATGACAAGTTCCTCCAACCTTTTGCATTCTTATATTTCGTGCCCAAGTAAGGATAAGGTAAGAATAACATATGTTTCCTTATCCTCTATGTCACGGATAAGTTTTATCCGTTACTCATCGTCAATTCATCCATTTCTCTTTTCTCTGTTCTTCATGTTTCTAATTTTGCTACTAATTTACTTTACATTGGTAGCCTTATCAATTCTTTGAACTGCTCTATAACCTTTTTTTTACTCATTGTGTCTTCAGGAGCTGGAGCTCAATACGAGGTAAACATTTGGCAGTGTTAGAGCACATGGGGCAGTGTGCAAACATCCCACAGCAACCTGCGCGGTTTATGTAGGTGAGTGAATTGGGTCGAGCAAGTTTATTAAGAAAAATGAGTCGGGTGAATTGGTTGCAGATTATATTTTCTTAACCCGCCAACCAAACCCGCCTAGAGTATATATTAGTTATCGTGTTCCTACATATGACTGTCCCAACCTCATATATTTGCAGTTATATAAATTTTGTAGAACATACAAAGAAGAAATTAAAACATCTATAATTTTAATTGCTATTGTTTTATATTGTTAATATTATTTTTCCTTAAATATGTATTGTAAATATTTGTTAAAAATATATAATTATATTGTTGTTATTATTATTAGTAGTAATTGTAGCAGCAGCAGTAGTAGTAATAGTAGTAGTAGTAGTATTAGATGATTACTCCTACTTTTTAACTGATCTTTTGCTCGAAATTTATGTGTATAGTTTTAAAAAAAAAATTGCAATACATTCTCTTATTTCTTATAAATTAATTTCAAAAAGAGAACTAGCATATGAAATAAAGGATGCTCCTCGAGCTCCACATCTAGAGGCAATCTTTCTTCAATCTCTTTAGAAAAGGAATTGAGAGGCCATGAAAAAATATTAGTATTGCAGAGAATTGTTAAGTTTTACAACTTTTTAACCTAATAAATCACCTGAACAGTAAATTGAAACAGCCACAAAACATCACCCAACCCGCTGATTTTGAAGATCATGGGGTTGGTTGCAAGTTGAAAAAATTCACCCGCCAAAGGTAAGTTGGTTGAAAATTCTCTTAACCCACCCCAACCCAGCCCGCGCACACCCCTACATGGGAGCATATATTATTTGCATGATGTCACTACGTCCTCATTTGGTTCTGGCCAAGCGCTTCAAGCTATGACTCGATCTTCTTTTTCCTTTTTACATTAGTGGCACCGTCGTTTAGGACATCTTTCTTTTGGTGTCATAAGAAAAAAAAAATCAAAATTTAACTAAGACTTGTCATCGGAGTAGTTTTGTATACAATGCTTGTAATTTTGCGAAGCATAAACACTCTTGTTATCCAATAATTAATAAAAGAAGCACTTCTCCTTTAATGATTGTTCATTTTGATGTGTGGGGGGCCTTCGCATGTTGTATCTTTGTCTAGTTATCATTGATTTATTACATCTATTGATTGCTACACTCGTATTACTTAGACATATTTGCTTCGAACTAAAAGTGAAGTTTTTTCTAACTTTCAAGCCTTTCACAAAATGGTTCTCAATCAGTTTTCTACCAACATCAAAATTCTTCATAGTGTTAATGAGACAGAATGCATTCATCGCGCATTTTAGGCACGCTTAAAAGAGCATGGCATTCTTTATCGAACAAGTTCCATAGGTATCCCCAAACAAATGGGGCTGCTAAACGAAAAATTTCATCTCTTAGAGGTTGCGCGTGCTCCCATGTTCACTATGCACATTCTTAAATCTTTTTACAGTGATGTTGTTCGTACCGTTGCCTACCTTATTAATCTTGTGCCTTCCATCGTTCTTGGTTTCAAGTGTCTCTTTCAACTCCTTTCATCGAGTTCTCTTAGTCCTTGCCTTACACCCAAAATTTTTGGTTCTGTCTTTTGTTTACACCCCTCATTCTCGTGGAAAACTTGATCCCGAGACTTTGTGGTGTGTTTTTATTGGTTATTCTCCTACTCAGAAGGGTTTCAAATGTTTTAATCCTCATTCTCACAAAGTTTGTCACCATGGACATCACATTTCAAGAAGCCAAGTCCTTTTATGCCTCTCTGCCAACTCTTCAGTGGGAGATCTCTATTGAAGAAGAGCTATCGCCTATTAGCAATGTTGCATATTTTGTATCCTTTCTTTGGTGAGGGGGAGCCCAGGGTGGATGGTGAGGTGGAGCCTAACAGATTGGATAGTCCTAATATGAAGACTTATTCAAGGGCCTTCAAAAGAGCAAGTTACGCGTGTGGTTACCAAGCCAGTCGTCATCCCCAACTCCAATGGTCATTTCTCCCACTACCTTAGGTAATGAGCCCCTTGTTGATTCCCTTACAAAAAATAATCAAAAAGTTAATGACTCTAATCCTCTTATTGCTCTTAGAAGGGGAGAGGATTTGTACTCACCATCCCATGTCAAAATTTGTTTCATATGACTGCTTGTCTCATACATATCATGCTTTTGTTTCATTTTTATCATCTGCATCTATTGTGCAGGGTTGGAAAGATGCTCACATTGACCCTAAGTATAAAAAAGTTATAGTAGAGGAGATGAGAGAGCACTGAGCAAGAATGCCACTTGGGAGTTAGATACCCTTCCAAATGAGAAGAAACATGCGGGCTACAAATGGGCGTTAAATGTTAAACAAAGAGCAGATGAGACTGTTGAAAGATACAAGTCCCGGCTCATTGCTAAGTGATTCACTCAGAGATATGGCATTAACTACTAGAAGACTTTTGCCCCTATAGATAAGATGAATTCGATTCGAATTCTCCCCTTTTGTGTAGCTATTTTGGGTTAGTCCTTGCAACAAGTAGATTTAAAGAATAACTTTTTAAATGGTGATCTTGAAGGGGAAGTGTATATGGATAACTCTCCAGGATTCTTATCTTCCTCCACCAAAGGGAAGGTTTGTCATTTGAAGAAAGCATTGTATGGGTTGAAGTAGTCTCCTAGAGCTTAGTTTGACAAATTCTTTAAGGCGGTGTTGAGATTTGGTTTTGAGCAAGGCCAGACTAATCATACTATGTTCATTAAGCGAGGTTAACATAAAATTGTTGTCCTCGTTATGTATGTTGATCCTCGTTATGTATGTTGATGATATCGTTGTGGCGGGCAATAATATAGAAGAGATGTCACATCTCAAAGCTTATTTGGCCAGAGAGTTTGAAATCAAAGATCTCTTCCCCTTCGTTACTTTCTTGGGCTTAAAGTTGCCAAATCATACAAGTGCATCTTCATTTCTCAAAAGAAGCATATTCTGGCTCTTCTTAAAGAAAATGGCATGTTAGGTTGTAGACCAATGGATTCTTCTATTGAGTTCAATCATCGACTTGGTGGAGCAATGGGTGACCCAATGATAAGGCGAGGTACCAATGACTTGTTAAGAGATTTATATATATTTCTCATACACATCCAAATATTGCATATCTAGTGAGGGTTGTTAGCCAATTTGTGCGTGATCCTTGTGGTATACATCTTGATGCCTTATTTCGCATTCTGAAGTATCTTAAGTTGGCTCTTGAAAAAGGAACTTTTTTTTCAAATCATGGTTACTTGAGATTGGAGGCCTTCACTTATGCAAATTAGGTTGGATATTTTGATGATAGATGATCTACCACTTGTTACTATACTCTTGTAGGGGGAAACCTTAACACTTGGAGAAACAAGAAGCAAGCTGCAATGGCTAGATCCAGTGCAGAGGTAGAATAAAGAGGCTTATGACTCATGGCATTTGTAAACATGCGTGGCTTCAAGTTTTATTAAGAAACTTGAGCGTGTATGATGATACTCCGATAAGTTTCTATTGCAATAATAAAGGTGCCATTAACATTGATTATAATCCAGTTCACCATGATAGATCTAAATACATTGATACTGGCAAGCATTTCATCAACAAAAAGTTAACTAAGGGTTTAATTTGTATGCCGTTTGTGAAATCCGAAAATCAGCTAGCTGATGTTTCCACTAAGGGACTTGGTAGCAAAGTCTTTCACTCTAACGTATGCGAATTGGGTATGAGGGATATCTATGCACCAATTTAAGGGTGAGTGTGAAGTGCTATATTTTAGTAGTTCAGTGTCATTTGTGTCCTTTAGTCACGATGTTGATATAAATACTGATGTTTAGATGGGTTGCCTTAATTTTTCAGCGCTCTCATTTTAGCTGTCTATCATCTCTCCTCTTTTCTTTTTCTTTTGCAGTTTTCTCATTTTAGTTGTCTATAATTTTTCTCTTTTCTTTTTCTCTCTCGCTTATTTCTCATTTGTATATTTTGTTCTAGATTTTAACTCGCGTGTTCTGTCTGCATACCACTGCCTCAATAAAGACATAAAGAACCCCAAAACACCATGCACTGAGGACATACTGCTACCAAATTATCCAAATAATAAGACCAGCTAATGCTCCAGCATCAAATGGGGTCCATAGCCAATGACTAGATCAATCAGTATACATGCCTATGCTGCATGGTAGCATTGCCCCATCCTTTCTAGGCAACCAATCAAGAAAATTATCATTCATTGTCATCAACTTTGAAGTAGACTAGCATCTTCTACCGCCTCACCTCCTCCAAGACTACTCAAAAACAAATAAATGAACTGATTTTCCATGCATTAAAAAACGAAAAATGTTAAGAGAGAATTACAAAGAGTTGCAGAAAGGGAAAAAAATTATGGAGTTCACAGATTAAAAAAGGTGGACCGTGTCAAGCTATTACAAGATTATACCAGATGCAAGAGAACAAACACATTTGACATCAACCATAAAATGCATCTATGGAAGAGGACACACACTGAACACAGAAAAGATTATAAACTAGTATCAGCCCACAAACTAAGAAAAACAATTACACGAACACAAAATGAAAATAAAGATGCTTAATCACAGGAAGACAGCATATATTTGTTGCTACCCAAATTTTGTCTTCAAAGTTCAATATTTTATCACCAAGACGAACAGAAGCTGACATACACGCAGATATTTTCCTAAACCGTGATACTTCAAAAAGAATCAAAATAGAAAAAAAATTAAAAAAAAAAACCAATAGAACCCTAGGAATGAAGACTCCAAAAGCTACTGGCAATTCGCATGGTAATCAGAAAACAGAACCATGACAATGCCAACATTTCGAATTTCAAGTAAACAGATGCAGCTACAAATAAAGAAACACAATAGTTTTCATGGTAACAAAGGCAAGAAAGATAAAAATTTGAAAGTGCAAGGATGGTAACAACCTGGATATTGTTTATTAAGATCTGAGGATCCTTAATAGATTCGATAACAAGAGGGATGTGCTTCTCATCCACTGGAGTCAGCCCCCGAAAACTACCAGGTTTAAGAACTTCAGTCAGACAATCCCACAGCTTCGGAATCTTATCAAACAATGAAGAACCAAACTTGTCGCACAAATTCTTTAGAGAAAGTTCAGAACCTCGTCTGCTAATAAAGCCCTCAACCCTTGACCGATCCTCACCAGAAGCTAGCATATGACCCTTCGACTTTTGCTTACGTGTACTCGTCCCAAAGGAGAGGAGATCTTGGTTGTCAATAATCTCTATAGAACTCAACACTGCAGCTTGTGGAGTCTCACAAGGATCCATGCATGTCAAACTACAAAGATTCTTAATTAGCTTATCATTTGGACTAGGCTTACGTGCAGTACAGTGAAAAATAAGCTCCGCAAGTGCCTCAGCTGCCGTTTTTTGCAGAAGTTCCTCCTTCAAAAGAATGGGAGATATATCAGAATTCTATGAATTCCAGTAATTGAAAGAGAATAATCTTATAATACCTGCTCTCTTTTAATGGAAGCCATTAAAGGCAATATAATTGGATTAAGCTTTGCAGGAAGCTCCGACATCCAAATAACAGCAGCAGCAACTAAAGAAGAGACCGTGACATGCAAATTACTCTGCAAATTGCTTAACATATGAAATAGCAAGTTGAATGATAGAACTTCAAAAAACAAAAGAATCCTATATTCTTATTAATCAATCATGATATCAAAGTATAGTAAAATAAACAACAGTAAGGTATGACTTAAGTCACTTACCGTTCCAAGAACGAAAAAGAAGGAAAGAAACAGAGATAAGGACTATAAACATAAAAAAGACATCAACAAAATCATGCAAGACTTCACCTGGTTTACAAGAGCAGATATCCCAAAGATTTCCCAATGCAAAGATTAAAAAAAACACGCGCACACACAAAAAAAGGTTCTCTTGTAGTGCCTTACCTGCACACATTTTAAATAGCCTGCAGTTGTTAAAAGTCTTTGTTTCAATGATTCTAATTCATCAATAGTGTTCCTTCCTATAGATTCTTCACCAGCAGTATCATTACTTAGCACCGGAAGTCTTGATGCAAAACTCATTGCATCATCTGCACTCAAGCTTTCTGGGTCCGGTTTTGAAGTTCGCATCCTATCATTAAGCATGTCAGATGATTCCACAGCACGAAACAATTGACCAGCCTCATTGCGCATCTTAGAATACGTCCTTGAAAGTTCAGCATAAGGAAGCAGTGAATCTTTTGTAGGGAATGCTGGATCAGTGCATGCTAACAAATCCAACAAGCAGTTCTTAAAATTGTTGGACAACCCAGGAATAAAACCAGTGGCTCCAGAAAGAGTCCCGCTTTTGATCTCTTTGAACCAAGAAATAAGAACCATGGAAGCCACCTGAAAAGCAATTAATCCAACAGGTTATCAGAGAAGACAAAGGAATGAACGAGGATAAGGGTGAGAGAGGAAGAGCTGTTGAATTTCGATTCCATGGCATAAGTAGTACCTGACGCTGAACTCCAGACAAAGAGGTAAGGGCCTTCCATAATGGTTCGACTACATATTGCATACAACCCTCCTGCAACTTGGAAGCAAAAATTCCCAATGCTGAAGCAGTAACTACTCGTGTATGTGTCACTGACATCTCCACATCAGCACCAACAATTATCTTGATAGGAGTGAGGGATAGATCTCCGTTTCTCTCCTGTGGAAAAGTTTCTTTTGAAGAATCTGAGGCAGCACTTATGGATGAATCATTCTCAAGTTTCACGGCTCTCATCTTAGCTGCTGCTTTGAAATGACTTTTACGAGGAAGAACTGCAGGCCAAAACATTTTTGTGCCATCCAGGGGAGAACCATATGGACTAGTTGCCAGTTCAATCCAAGAAGAAAAATACAACATTGAAGCAGCTCCTAAATCTTCCACTGAACACTATTATCAATCGAAGGAACGAGAATTGAAAAAAAATAAAAAATAAATAAATAAATAAAAAATCAACCAACCATTTAGGGCATTAGCAATATTGAGAGAGAGAGAGAGAGAGAGAGAGAGAAGAAGAACTGAGTTTGAAGAAAAGCCATGCACTCTATTGCATTTTAAACCTGAAGAAGGAGCCTCCAAACCCTCTCTGAACAATGTAATATTTCCTCATTTGATTCCAGAAGCAAGTTCTGGAAAACAATCCTAAGTGTATCACCCAAAATAAAAGAAGGCCAAAGAGTAGTAGAGGACTGAGAGATGTGCCTTTTGTATCCAGCTTCGAGCAGCCGTTCCTGTATGTCAAACCATTAGTTACATAATGATGACATCACACTCGTATCTAGAATGCAAGAATGCAGATGAGACCAGAAAAAACATTAGAATCACATAAAAAAATATAACTATAAAGACGGATATCTCAAAATCAATGGGAACAACCAGCTGCTAGGTTCGCACAGAAACGATGTTGAAAAATGAATTCCAGTCAATCACGGTGTACACAAAATAATGATGAAAATAAAATTCTCTCCTATATCACCCAAACATATATATAAAAGGAAAGTAGGATGTTGACACTTCGCTCAACAAGATTCACCAAAACTGTTCAGTAAGGTAAACATAAGAACCAATGATATCAACAGTTGTGCAACACTATAAATGTGAAGGAACAAAAGAAAAGCTTACCAAAGTGCGAATAGCTGAATAACGGACTGATGTGATACTATGCCTCATAAATGGCCACAAGCGAGGTGCCAATGTTGATAACATATAGGGATTTTCATGAGCAACTGTTCCTTCAAAAAGACCATCTAGACCAACCATTTCGTTTAGATCAATTTCCTGTTTTTCTTTTGATTCCAGTGTTCCACACATCTTAGGAATCATCTCTTCCTGAGAATAGATTTCTGCCAACAAATTCATTACACTGCAATACAAATAAATGAACAATTACCAAATTGCCGATGCAAAATATATGTACCATTATACCTTCCAAACAAATACAAAGATTCAAACTTTAAATGCCTGAGTTACAAATGAACTGATGGTTGTAATTCTCATCAGACTTAAACCTAACGAATATAACAAGGGAAACTCCATTTTTTTAATGATATAATTTTCTTGGATGACAACATAGTGTGATAAAGATGAATCTCGGCAACCATGATTGAGCTGACCCAAAAACCGAGTGGATAGCGCAGAAAGGTGTCATCAAAGAAAGATCTTTCCTTCAAGGCTAGAGGAACAAATATTTAAAACATATATATTTTTTTAGTTGTACTTAAGAGAAGACTGGTGTTTATCAGAAATAATTAGGAAAATTAATACAAAAATCAAAGTTATATCTCTTTCTAGAGATCCTAAATCTTTAAAAGTTATTCTTCATTGGATATGTACACTGAGCAATAGAAATTAGTAGAACAGTTATAAGGCCAACAATGTTTTTTTTTTTTTATATAAGATATAATGTTAGGAAAATAAGAAACAATGCGTACATAAAATAAACGTAGTTGTGATTACAATGATGCTAAAATAAATGTGCGGTAAGACCAAAAATTATAAACTTACAAAGGAATGCTTTCTTGAAGTAATAATAGTAAGACAGATTAAAAATAAGTTGAGAGAGAACACACGAAAATGGTTTCATTGGTTTGATCATATACATCAAAAACTAGTAGATGTAACTAGGGGGCAGAGGAGACCAGAACCAATATTGAATACTGTTAGAATTGATGTAAGAGAGAGAGAGAGAGAAAGAATGATTGTGACGGTAAAATGAGAGAGAACCCAGAAAATTAGGGTTTACTACCTTGCCACTGTTATTTATATAATAACACCAAAAATACAATAATACCCCTAACTTAACACTCCCCTTCAAGTTGATACATAGATATTTCTCATACCCAACTTGCACACAATGGAGTGAAACATTTTACTACTAAGCCTTTTCGTAAAAATATCTGCTAGTTGACCTGCAGACTTTACAAATGGCATACAAATTGACCCCTGGCATAGTTTCTCCTTAATGAAGTGTCGGTCAATTTCTATATGCTTGGTTATGTCATGTTGTACAAGGTTATGAGCAATATTAATGACAGCCTTACTGTCACAATACAATTTCATAACTTTGTCGCACTCAATCCCTAAGTCCTTTAACAGTACTTGGAGTCTTAAAAGTTCGCAAATGCCATGTGTCATAGTCCTATATTCAGCCTTTGTACTTAATCTATCTACCACTGTTTACTTTTTACTTCACCAAGTACCAGGTTGCATCCTATAAATGCGCAATACCCCTATGTAGATTGCATGTCATCAACTGAATCAGCCCAATCTGCATCTGTGAAAGCTTCTAATTTCATGTGGCCGTGACGAGAGAACAGGAGCCTTTTCCAGGAGCAGACACTTAAGATATTATAAAATACGATAGGCAGCGTCAAGATGTACACTACGGGAATCATGCATGAACTGACTGATAACCCCTATAGCATATGCAATATCAAGTCTGATGTGAGATAAGTATATTAATCTTCTTACAAACCTCTAAAATTGACCTTTGTCGATAGGTTCTCCATCACCACTACTAAGACGATGATTAACTTCAGTAGGCGAATCTGTAGGTCAACAACCCATCATACCAGCTTCCTCAAAAAGTTCAAGAATATACTTTCTTTGGGAAATGATGATCCCATTATCTGATCTCGCCACCTCAAGATCCGCGGTCCCATTATCAGTCCAAAGAATCTTGATGTTGGCATTAAATTAGGTGCGGACCATGGGATAAAAATTTTGAAAACAGGAAAAAATTTCGCTTTTAGTGCGAAGTAAATATACCCAAGTAACACGAGAATGACAGTCAATAAAGGTAACAAACCACCGATAACAAGAAATAAAAGTAATAGGTGAGGGACCCCATACATCAGAATGAATAATCGTGAAAGAGAATCACTATATTTATTGACTGAATGGTAAACAGATCGCTTATGTTTTGCAAGTTCACAAGCCTCACACAAAAAGTTACTTCTAGAACAATGTTTAACTAAAGATGGAAATAATCTCTCTAAAACTCTAAAAGAAGGGCGTCCCAAACGACGACGCCACTAATATAATTGCAGAAGGATGGTTCAAGTATCAGCATGGAAAGCCTGGTCAGACTGCAAAGGTAAAGAGGAAGTAGAATACGGAACATCAAGTACAGGCCACATGCGCACTACCACTGCCTATCATTCTCCCCATCTCCAGTTCCTAAAAGGCGCAATGAGTTGGAAAAAAGGTTACAAAACAGTTTAAGGAACTCATAAGACGAGCAACAGATAAAAAGTTAGTAGAAAAGTTGGGAACATGAAGGACAGATGACAGAGAAAGCAAAGAAGAGCACTTGATAGAACATTTTCCAGATATAGAAGATAAAGAACCATCGTCTATTCTGACCTTATCTTTACCAGAACAAGTGAAGTAAGAGAAAAATAAAGTAGAAGAGCCAGTCATACGATTAATGGCCCCGGAATCAATAATCTACAGAGTAGGAAAGGCGACAGCACTAAGTGCAATAAGAGATATACCTGAATGAGCAAAGTTGAAAGAAGAAGTGGAAGCTGTAGAAGATGAGATGTCAGCCCGAGCCATCAGGCGCCTGAGAGTAGTCAACTTGGCCTCAGAGAGAGGGCACGTCTCACCAGATGTGGTAGCAGGGATCTCATAAAGATGAGCGTGGGAGCGAATAAGGCCACCACATCCACCACCACGTCCATCTCCACGTCCCAGAGTAGGACGAGCATGTAACTTCCAGCAGTGGTCAATAGTATGACGGTATTTACAATAATGCTCACAACACAGATGATCTCAGGCTACTGAACTAGTCTTCTCCCAAGATTTGATGGGATGGCCTGGCCGAGTGAGAGACGTGATAGTTAACACAAAACGTTCCTGATTAGGAGGAGGAACCATAGCATGACAGCGACTCTTTTCCTACTGGACATAAGCGTATGCTTGTCGTAAGGTGAAAAACAGATCACGACCCAAAATCTAGACACATATTGGATCATAGTCAACATGGAGGCCAGCAAGAAAGTCATACACCTGCTCCTTTTCTATCATCTTCTGAAAAGCAGTAGCATCAGTAGTACAAATAGCCTGGAAGCCCTAATAATAATCAATTTCACTCCACAAGCTAGTCACCTCAACGTAATACTGAGTCAAGGGTTAGTCTTTCTGATCTAACCTACAGAGTTTCTTCCTCAACTCATATAGCTGGGCATCATTGCTAGTCTGAGAATAAGTCAGAGCAGCATCATATCAAATTTTATGTGCAGTATCCAGAAGTAAAAAGCTACGACTAATGGAGGACTGCATATAGTGTAATAGCCAGGACATGACAAGAGCATTTTCTTATATCCATCGAGCACGAGGTCCCACAAGGGTTGGTTGTTTGGTTTCACCGGTTATATACCTAGATACACCGCGAGCAGCGATGGCTAAACTGCAACCACAAGACCAAGTCAAATAATTGTTGCCATCCAACTTATCAGCTGATCTGAAAAGATGGACAATTAGTAGGAGTCCCTGAACGAATTAATCTGGTGTTTTCATGACTATTAGAAGGCTTTCATGTATTAGACATAGTCACATGAAACCAAGAACAAGAAGGACAAAATAGACAGAAGCAAGAAACTGTAAACAGATGCAAATTTAGTAGACCTGAATCATTAGAGTACCACAAATAGCCAGAACATCATACCAAATTGCAGCAAGACCAAAAAAGAACCAAAGAAACGGCTAAAAACCCAAGCAGAAGCAAATAGACCACATAGCAGATTTAGCCGCAACGTGTAGTAGTTCACAAACACCCAAGGAGCTTCAAACAAGACTGGTCGAGCTTTAAATGAACCCCAAACAAGCCGAATTCTGCTGAAATCAACTCAAAATCAACTCAGAAACCCTAGCCGCACCTTGAAAGCAACCCAAAATCGATAATGGGTTCGATTTGATCCTTGTAGAGCCTTTTAAAACCCTAGTCGGCACCTTTGAGGAGAGAAGGACCATCGATCGAAGCAAAAACAGGCTAAAACAGGCGTATTGCGAAAAAACCCTAGTTGTACGACTGCGATTCAACCAAAAAACATGAAAAAAATGTTGAATTGATCCTTGGAAGACCTTGAATACCTCTAATCAGCACCCATGGAGTGAGAATAAGGTCTCGATCAAGACTGAAAAACGCCGCAATCACGATTTGAGATGAAACCCTAGGCGAAGGCGACAAAACGAAAAAAAGCGAAAAAATATCAAACTTTTTAGAAAAAAGAAGGAAAAATCATCGCACTGATTTGTAGGATTAGTCGATCATCTCGATAATCACTGGGTTTTTTTTTTTACAAAAAAATTTCAAAAAATAAAAAAAAACGAAAACAAGGAAGACCAACAAAGAAATACTAAATTTTCTTTACAAAAGATCATGTTCTGATACCATGTTAGAATTGATGTAAGAGAGAGAGAGAGAGAGAGAGAGAGAGAGAACTATTATAACAGTAAAATGAGAGAGAACCCAAAAAATTAGGATTTACTCCCTTGCCACTGTTATTTATATAATAACACCAAAAATACAATAATACTTCTAACTTAACAAATACAATAGGCAAAAGGGATATGAACTTATTTCAACCAAGCATATAATCCTTGATAAAGCAGAATGGCAGCAAATGATTCGTGTGGCTGACCTCAATTGTTGGGACATAAGGCTTGGTTTGTTATGAATATTATGATTCATCTTGGTATGGTTTATTTGGATCTTAATGAGTATGATAATGAAGTTACTACGCACATCATTGGAAAAAGAAAGAATAGGACAAACTTTTAACAATATAAAGCACAAATTACTTTATAATAGTACACAAGTTTTTATTTAGCTCTCTATTAAGTAAATAAAGATAAACCCCAATCTACACTATGGGAAAACAAATCCAAAAATCAAAATAGATGGGGTAAATATTTTCCACACCTCCATAAGAAAATGCCTACACCCACCAGACATTTCTGAAGTGCTATACATCTTATTCTTACATTAGAATCCAATACATTCAATCATTTATGCATTTAAAATTTAATTATGCAAAACATGAAAATAACGTTAGCATCCATCAACATCACTATAATATAAATTTAAAAAAAAAACTATATTACTAAAATAAAAGTTACTTTTGTACAGGTAAAGGAGAAAAAGTGGAAACATATTTATAAACAAAATTAGAAAGCAAGTCATATTAAGTGCTAAATTAAAGGGTATAAATGAAAATAAATAGCATAAAAGAATTTAAGTGGCGATACAACAAAACCTAAAAAAGAAGGGTACAGGTACGGGTACGGGTGGGGTGTGTTTATAAATAAATATTTTTAGAAATTGGGAGTAATGAAATGTATGTGATGATTAGAAAACCAAATTACACAAATTAGTTAATGATTTAGTTGATTAATAATCCAACATTCATATTTGTATAAAAGTAAGTATTATTCTGGGGGTAGTAGGACTTCAGAATTTTTAGGTGTCTCTCGAGTATGGTAAACACAAAATACTAAGAAAAAAAATATAGGTACATGTTTGGCATATCTGATACACATGCAGAAGTACCATGCAAAATACTAGTACCCTATGAAGCACGATCACTTTGAAAATGGCCTCATACGAGTATTTGATATCAATACATGGGGATGCGTATCAGATATGGTCGAGAAGTTATCCAGATATTATTTTTCAAGTTTAGATACGTTTTCGACATGCAACAGCTATGACAGATATACACAAGATACATTTTGGATACAAATAAGATACATTTTCATATACATTTCAAAAATTACTTTTCATTTTTAATTGTTTTAAAATTAATTTCTTTATTTAGTTAATATTTTCGTATTATTGTTATGAATACACTACCATCTAGATGCTTTTTTCTATGCTTATTGGGAATTTCTTTTCTTTATAACTTACTCTTAACTTGGATAGTTATTGAATGTTTCAAAATAACAACGAAATGAATTAACTCTTGCCTTTGGATTAGTTTTATAAATAATACAATACTAAAACTTATAAACAAATAATTATTTTTACAAACGCATCATAATTGTACCCGTATCCTACTTTTTTATTTTGTCGTCTCGCCATATTCATATCGTATCATATTCGTATCTCGCATCCATATCCATACTTCTTGGCCAGCATGGTACTAGTACGATATATTGTTTAAAGTATCCATGCTTCACACCAATTGTAACATCCTATAATATAAGCCATTGAACATTGAATAACTATATTGCATTAATTTAAATTACAATACTTTCTAAAATATTAAGTATATAATAATAGTACTTCCACTATATATCTTTTCATTAGGACTTTCTAATGTAATAATTTGCTCACTATATACCTTACTTTTATGTTTAAAACATGTCATATTATCCTTTTGCACAGCAATTACTGCCAAAGCATACGTAGTTTTCTGTTAATATATATTTAGTATTAAGATGTTAAGTAATAATAATATCCTGTGGGAATGCCCACAGTATCTATTGTAGGCTCTTATTTGTTTAATAAATACGTGGGTATGTCTCATAATGAGACACGTTTTTCCGTATTCTTTCTCTCTTTTCTAACATGCTATCAGAGCCATAGAACCCTAGCCACCAAACCCTAACCTTCAGTCCCTCCAGCCGCCGCCAGCCACAAACCCTAGTTTTTGCGTCGCAACCATCACCGGACCTTGTCGGACCTTCGCTGGCCCTCGCCGAACCCCCACCAGCCCTCGCCAACCGGTCATCCAGTCACCGCCAGACACAAACCCTAACCCTCGCGTCGCCACCAGCCACAAACCCTAGCCGCCAGCCACCACCGAACCTTCCAGGCCCCTTGCTGGCCCTCGCCGACCACTGCCGACCTCTGTCAGACCTCCCTCGGCCACAGTAGGCCTTCGCGACCTACCTCAGTCGCCGTAACAACTTTTAAGCCTCTTCGCAGGCCACCGCCAGCTTCCACACCCTCTCACCGGCCACTCGCCGACCTTTGGCAAACCTCGCCGACCCTCGCCAGACCTCCGACAGTCCCTTCTAGAGGGTTTTTCTCTCTTTCCCTCACTGCATCTGTCTAATCTGTACAATGGGCTGTGGTATGCTAGTTCAATGATGCAGTAAGTGTTCCGCACTGTTCTCGGTCATTCTCCCGTGTGGATGTAACTTGTGCTCCGTGATATTTTTTGTTTTTGGTCTCCTTGCTGGTAGATAAGGATGTTAAGAGGCTTCGGTGACCCACGAACCTCAGGTAGAAGCTGGCCGGCAGCGTATGACAGAGGTTTTTTCCTCATTCACACGGTTAGTAGATCGGCGACTTGATAGCGCCAACAGTTATGCATTATGGAAGAAGAGTGTTTTGAACTCGCTTCAGGGAATAGAGCTCGATTCCCATTTATTTGATGATCCTCCATCTCAAACCTCAGCAGCCTTTCGGACCTGGACCCGGGACGATGCCCGGATATTCAGTCAGCTACTCAATTCAATGGAACCTTCCGTTCAGGCCTTGGTGGCTAACACTGATACTGTACGAGAGATCTGGTCCTCATTGGAGTCAATTTATTCATCCACCAATGACCTCTCCTGTTTATATGACGTTATGAAATACTTCTTTCAGTCTCAGCAATCCGAGAAGCCGCTTCAGGATCATTTTCTGCAATTCAAGGTTTTTCCAGACGAGTTTGCCTGGCTCCTTCCATTCACGAATCAGTTGTCCCAGCTTCAGCAGTAAAGACAACAACTACTGATGGTGTGCTTCTTGGACAGTTTGGATTCCAAGTTCAACTCGGCGTGTTCTCAAATTCTTGCCGGGGAAGATATTTCTACTCTTTTCGAGACGTTCCGACACCTAAGTCCAGCATCTCATCGGGATGACTCTCAAGGCCCTACTGCATCCCCTGTTGAGGCATCTAACCAATCTGCTCTAATAGGTATTCATGGCAACCGCAGCAGTCGAGGCCGCGGTCGTGGTAGTGGTAGGTCTGGTTATGGAGGGGGTAGTGGTAGGTCTGGTCATGGAGGGGGTCGTGATGGTGGTCGTGAGCCCCGTACGTGCCATTGTTGAGGGATTATGGAGCACATTCGTAGTGAGTGCTACAAACTTCATGGAAAGCCCCCACTGGTGGCTAATGCCACATTCGATTTCAGCCAGCCAAACTATATCTAGCCGAGTCCTCAGAGAGCACCCAGCTCAGTCAGACGAGTTGTGGAGATGACTACAGCAAAGTTCGATCAGTACATGTATGGACAAACTGGACAGAATGTGAGTTCGTCTGAGGTACGGGCAGCCACATTTGCAGGTAATCCTACTGCATGTGTGGCTACTCCCCACACTTGGGTTATAGATTCTGGTGCTTCTGCCCACATGGCTGGATCATCAAGTATTCTCTCTAATTACAAGCCTACCACTGGTCATGCTGGTGTCTTGATGGCTAATGGATCTTCCCTAGCTGTCAAGGGTTGCTGTGTTGCGACACCAACCTCTGTCCTCTCCTTATATAATGTCTTGCATACCCCTGATAACCCCTTCAATTTACTATCCATCAGTCAAATTACCTCTGATTTGGGTTGTTCAGTGACATTCTTTCCTGATTCTTGTATTTTTCAAGATCTTTTCACGAAGAGAACTATCAGTAGAGGACGGGTCTCAGGGGGTTGTACCTGCTGGATGCTGCTCCTGCTCAAGCATATTCAGCCGTATGATCTTCTGCTCTTGATATTCACTGTTGTGTTGGGCATCCCAGTTTACCAAATCTCAAAATACTTTACCCTAGTTTAAAGTCTGTGTCGACTATTGAGTGTGCATCATGTCGTTTTGCTAAGCACCTGCGTGTGCCTTTTTCTTCTCATGTCAATAAAAGAGCTTCAGCTCCATTTCAATTAGTTCATTCCGATTTCTGAGGACCTAGTACGGTCACCTCTTTATTTGATTTTCGTTATTTTGTAAGTTTTGTTGATGATTACTCTCACACCACCTTTCTCTATTTAATAAAGCATAAATCTAAAGTTGTCTGTGTTTATCCAATTTTGCATGACTATACAAAATCAATTTGGCACTTGTGTTAAAATCTTGTGTAGTGATAATGGGAAAAAATACTTGTCTACTGCTATGAGAGAATTCTTGATAAGTCGTGGTATTTTCCACCAAAGGTCGTGTCTCGATACTACCGAACAAAATGGGGTAGCTGAACGGAAAAATAGACATGTGTTAGAAACATCCCGGGCTCTATTGTATCATATGCATGTGCCTCATCAGTTTTGGAGTGAGGCGGTTCTTACGGCGTGCTATCTTATTAATCGCATGCCGTCCACTGTATTGGGTGGTTTTTCTCCTATATCTGTACTAACTCCTATGGAGCCTCTACATTCCTTGCCACTTAAAATCTTTGATTGCATATGCTATGTGCGCGACACCAGACCACAGGTTACCAAACTTGATTCTCGTGCCCTTAAATGTGTGTTCCTTGACTATCCTCGGTATCAAAAAGGGTATCGGTGTTATTGTCTTGCCCTACGTCGATTTGTTGTGTCTCGGGACGTCACCTTTCTTGAGTCAATCCCTTTCTATTCACCATCTCCTTCCCGTCCATCTCCAGATCGTGAGTCATCTCCCCATCATTTGTTTGCTGATTTTATGCTTTCTTGGGTTACCACTGATGTTCCTGCTACATCTCCTAAGCCGCTCTCAACGCTGCCTCCGGCACCTTTACCTCCAAGTGATCCGACCTTTGCTGAGCCATCCTCTCGTCAGCTGATCCGCCAGCCTGTGAGCCCTCTATTGCTGCTTGTCGCCCATATCACCGATGTCGGGATCACCCCAGGTATATTGAGTCTTATAAAGGGTTGTCAGCTTCCTTACAGGCCTTTATTTCTACACTGGATACTACTGTTGTTCCAGGAAGTGTTTCAGAGGCTCTCTCTCATCCTGGTTGGCGATCAACTATATTAGAGGAAATGTCCGCCTTGGAGCATGATGGTACTTGCTGTTATTAGGAAGAAAATAATAGGAAAACCGTACCCTAATGGATAAGCGAGCCATCTTATTTATAATAAACTTCGATAACACAATTACACTCGTACACCCACACACACCAGATAATAATAACATAATAATAATAATAAGCTACTAAACTACTAATGCCCCCCTCAAGCTGGAGCATATATATCTACTAAGCCCAGCTGGTTACATAAATAGGAAACACGCGGACCCGGTAAAGATTTAGTGAAGATATCAGCCACTTGTTCTCCTGTAGAGGTAGATCCAAATGTAATAACACCATTTTGATATGCTTCCCAGATAAAGTGACAGGCGACTTCAATGTGCTTCGTTCGCTCATGAAAGACTGGATTTGTAGCAATATAAATAGCGGAGGTATTATCAGCCCAGAGTTTGGCAAAGTCTTTAAGTGAAAAGTGTAACTCTGTCAAAATCTGCTGAAGCCACATAATCTCAACAGTCGCTAATGCCATAGCCCGGTATTCGGCCTCAGCACTAGACCGGGATACCACAGTCAGCTTCTTGCTTTTCTAGGAAATCAAATTCCCGCCAACAAATATAGAGTAGCCAGAAGTGGATCTCCTATCAAATGTACATCCAGCCCAATCAGCATCAGAGTACCCTACCATTCCCATATGGCCATGATCAAAGAACTGAATTTCCTTACCTAGATTTTTGTGTAAGTGCCGAAGAATACGTAACACAGCTTGCCAATGAGGAACACGGGGATCAGACAAAAACTGACTCACTACACTCACCGGATAAGCAATATATGGACGAGTCATGGTAGTAAGATAATTAAGCTATCCCGCTGTACGTCGATATTGTTCAGGATTCAAAAAAACCGCTCCTTTCGGTTCTAGCTTGACATTAGACTCCATAGGGGAGTCCACGCCTTTAGAATTCGTATAGCCTGCTCGCTCCAAAATATCAAGAACATACTTCTACTGAGAAATAAACACACCTTTCGTATTTCTGGTTACTTCAATACCTAAGAAGTATTGAAGTTCACCAAGATCTTTGGTCTGAAATTTAGTGCCCAGAAATAATTTAAGCGCAACAATCCCTCCACTATCACTACCGGTAATAACAATGTCATCTACATAGACAACAAGTAATATGCAACCTGCTGAGGTATGTCGGAATAATACAGTATGATCTTTTACTGACTGTCGAAGGCCAAATTCCTGGACAATAGAGCTGAAACGGCCAAACCAGGCCCTGGGAGACTGTTTCAGACCATATAATGAACGTCGTAGCCGACAAACATTGTTAGACCCCCCCTGAGCAACAAAGCCAGGTGGTTGCTCCATGTAAACTTCTTCCACCAAATCACCATGTAGAAATGCATTTTTCACATCGAGCTGATACAACGGCCACTGATGGGAAGCAGCCAAAGACAAGAAGAGACGAACGGAGGCCATCTTCGCAACAGGGGAGAAGGTATCAAAATAGTCAATACCATATGTCTGAGCATAGCCCTTGGCCACCAAACGGGCTTTCAATCTCTCAAAAGTGCCATCCGAATGAAGTTTGACAGCATAGAACCACTTACACCCAATAGCTGTCTTCCCAGGAAGAAGACGTACCAGGTCCCATGTATGATTATCCTCAAGAGCATTCATCTTCTCAATCATAGCCTGACGCCAACCTGGATGAGAAATGGCATCTACAACAGAGCAAGGTAAAAGATGCTGATCAAGTGTAGTAATACGCTGCTGGACAGTAACAGGCAATCCACAATAGGAAGTAGTATTTAACGGATGATCCCAACAACTACGATAAGACTTGCGTAAAGCAACAGAAGGATCACTTACCTGATCGGAGGCTAGATCCAGCGGAGAGGAGTCTGACTCAGGGAGAGGAGAGGTGGTGGGGCCTGAAGAAGATGAGTCTGAGAATGAGGAGAGCACAGGTGCCTCTGGGACAATAGGAGAAGACTCATCAGAAATTTCAACTCGAGTCCGGGGACCTGGAGTCAATGCCACTGGTAAGTTTGGAGATAAATGATACAGCAGAATCTGGTCTGAATCATCAACTTTAGTGGAGAAAGGTGTAGTTGCTGATACAAAGAATGAAGTAGACTCAACAAACACCACATCTCAGGATACTAGAAACCTCCGCAATTCCGAACTATAACACCGATATCCTTTCTGTGTCTAGGATAGCCCATGAAAGCACACTTCAGGGCGTCTAGTTTTGTAACAGTCAGCCTCGTATCACGCACATAGCACACACACCCAAAGATCTTTAGTGATAATGAGAAAGGAATCTGCTGAGGAAGTAAAACTGACAAGGGTGTAGCATCATGGAGAACAGAGGACGGTAATCGATTAATAAGATAGCAGGCTGTCAATACGGCTTCACTCCAGAACACTTTAGGAACCTTTATCTGGAACATGAGGACACGAGCAGTTTCCAATAGATGCCTATTCTTGCGCTCAGCGACTCCATTCTGTTGTGAGGTGTCTGAACAGGACATCTGGTGAATAATTCCATGAGTACGCAAGTATGTACCCAACACGTCACCAATATAGTCTTGCCAAATTGAGTTTGACCCACTTTACAAAAAATAGAAAACACAGTCGGTAATTCAGAACGCTTCTTCATAAGATAAAGATAAGTAATTCGAAAATAGTCATCAACAAACGTGACAAAGTACCGAAAGCCAAAGAAAGATGTAACAGGACATGGACCTCAGACATTTGAATTAACTAAAGAAAAAGGACTCTTAGTCCTATTATTATTCTGTGACACATAAGGCACGCGCAGGTGCTTAGCAAAACGACATGACTCACAGTCTAACTGGGTAACCTGACTGAAACTAGAACATAATTTCTTCAGACTTGGCACGGAAGGATGGCCCAACCGACAATGTATATCAAAAAATTGAGATGAATGTCCGGAGCATACAACATATGAGGGCTCATCCATCAAGTACACGCCATCCACCACCCGTCCTCTACTAATAGTACTCCTCGAAGCTAAATCCTGAAAAACACAATAATCAGGAAAAAATGTTACTGAGCACTTCAAATCTTTTGTAATATGACTTACCGATAGAAAATTAAATGGATTAGCAGTAGTATGTAAAACATGAGATAGGATAAGAGATTGAGATAAAACAGCTACTCCCTGTCCTTTCACCTCTAAGGTTTCTCCATTGGCAACAAGAACTCCACTATGTTCAGGGGTTAAGTGATAAGACGAAAAAGTACATGCGGAGTGGGTCATATGTGCAGATGCACCTGAGTCTATCACCCATGATCTGGGAGTAGCCATACACTTAGCTGGGTTACCTGCAACTGTGGCTGAGAGAGTATCGGCTGTGTTCCCAATCCTCATCTGAATAAACTGATCATACTCTTCCTTAGTCATACCTATAGTCCTCCTCTCAGAAGAAGAAGAGGAAGGAACATCATACTCAGCCACTGCATTGACCACAGACGAGGTAGGGCGCCCACGTAGCTTCCAACACGAGCTCTGTAAATATCCCTTCTCTCCACAATAGTAGCAGGACCTGGTGTCACGTCCACCGCGACCTCTGCCTCGTCCTCCATCACGGCCTCTTCCTCGCCCGCCATCACCACGACCTCCATCACGACCTCTACCACGAAAACCCCTTCTACCGCCTGCACGAAATGCACCGAGGACTGTGTGATCACCCTGGTCAGCAGTAGTGATACGAGACTCATCCTTACTAATTGCTCTGTTCAACCTCCTGAAGACCTCAGATAAAGATGGGGTATCGGACCCAACCAAGATCTATGACCGGGCAGAGTCAAGTTGCTGGTTCACCCCAGCTAAGAAACACACCACCAAAAACTGCATCCTCTGCTCTCTGAAAACTTCATATCGATTGGTGAAAGGTACCAACCGATCATACTCATCTGCCAGCACCTTGAACTCTGTGAAGTAGTCTGAGAACGGTCGTTCGCCCTGCTGTATTCTGAATATACTCTGCATCACGTCATATAATCTGGACAAGTCATTAGTCAACGCAAAAGTCTCCTCGAGTATGGTCCACACCTCTCGAACAGTAGTGGCATTGGCCACTAACACCTCAATGGACGACTCCATTGAATTCAACAGCTTACTCAATAGTCTTGCATCATCCCTTTTTCACCTCTTGTATTCATCATATCTCTTTTCAGGAGGATTGTTGAATAAATAATCCTCCTTTTCCATACCCTCAATTGTTAGCAATACATTTTTCTTCCATAATACATGTTTGTGGTCCAGTCAGTCTCGAATCCACTAACCGTGTGGATGATGAAAGCACATCTGTGATTCCTTGTTTGTCAGTACTCATTTGAGTTTCACTAATCCTTCTTTCGATACTAATTGGAGAGTCACCCACCCTTGTCGAACTCTCCGTCGACATCACACCCAATTAATATTAAAGAATCACATGTAACCACTCCAACAACACAATAGAACTCAATTCCACACGGAACGATTCATAAATGGACCACCAAGTATACCTTCAAGCTATCACCATAGTCTTCAACACCCCATGACAGTCCCTGAGACCCTCAAAACTGCAGCAAGGGTCTCCGCAATATTATTGGTACCCATAAAATCAAGGTAAAGGACCACAGCAGTCCCTAGAACCTCAAACCAGCAACTAGAACTCTCCTATGGACTGTCGCTGGAAAAGTCGTCGGTCGCCGTAAAAGTCGCCGGAAAAGCGACAGAAGGTGCTATCGGTGCTGAGCAAGGAGAATCGACGCTGGAAAGTGAGAGAACAG
>JAOTRH010000013.1:1273854-1286404 GCA_034768845.1 Heliamphora exappendiculata | reverse complement strand
CCCCACTGGAATGCAGTGGTTTGTATCCTCCGGTATCTCAACAGCAACCCAGGGATGGGTCTACAGTTTTGTGATCGAGGTCATTCGCGTACCAAGAGCTATTCTGATGCAAACTAGACAGGATGTCCAATTGATAGAAGATCCACATCAGGGTTCGCTGTTTTTGTTCGTGGGAACCTCGTGTCATGGAAAAGCAAGAAGCAAGATGTTGTATCGAGATCAAGTGCAGAGGCAGAATACAAGTCCATGGCATTAGCTACACTGAAATTATGTAGGTTCGACAACTTCTCACTGAATTAGACAAACCGCCTATGAGTCCTACCAAGTTGTAGTATGACAATAAATCTGCTGTTTACATCGCTACTAATCCAGTGTTTCATGAGCAGACTAAGCACATTAAGATCGATTGTCATTTCATCCACCACGAGTATAAGAACGGCACTATCGATTTTGGCTTTGTTCGTTCTGGTGAACAATTGGCTGACGTGTTCACTAAATCACTGCCCGGTCCCCGGGTTCACTATATTTGTAACAAGTTGAACATGATTGATATCTATGCTCTAACTTGAGGATGGGTGTTAATATATATTTAGTATTAAAATATTAAGTAATAATAATATCCTGTAGGGATGCTCACAGTATCTATTGTAGGCTCACATTTGCTTAATAAATACGTGGATGTCTCACAATGAGACACGTTTTCCCGTATTCTTTTTCTTTTTTCTAACATTTTCAAAACAGTCCATGGTTTAAGGTAGAGTCATGACGATGACAAGTACTATTAGGTCCTACTTGTAGTTCATGTTTGAGTCGAAGGTAAGGAGAGAAAATTCATTTGTTACCATCGAAATTGCCAAAATGTTTCCATTTTGTAGGAGACCGAAACTATATACCAGTGAAATAATAGAATTCCATTTTTTTCATTAAAACAAACCTTACCATAGCAAAACACGCCAAAAACAAAATGTGATCCTTGGTTGTGGGACTATACAACAGGAACAATATGGAGCACCTACTGTATTGGTCATATGCTCTCTCAAGGTTGTCCTTCTCTAGGTACAAAAAAGGCATTACGAGAAATGGCTAAAGAATAGATAGTCATATATATTCCTATTTGCTTCTTTTGATTCATCTACCATCGATCACGAAATCATCTAAGTGGAAGCTAAGAAAAGAGCAACATAGGCAGCAATCGGTGGTGACAACACATGTTTCCTTGTTGATTCTCGAAATCACCTCTTGAGAGAAAAAAAAAAGTGCTTGGGTCACGACCCAAAAGTGAATGGGAAGTAAGGAGAGGGCCTTTAATTATAGGGGGGAAAAGAGGGCAGGGCATTGTTTTTTAGGCGCCACCTTACGCAGTTTGTGAAACGAGAGAATTTCAGAAAGTCATCAACCTAGAGGAAAGCCAAGCAAATATGACTTTGATGAAGATTGCGGGAAAGCCTGATCAATCAAAGTTGTCCAATTGGGAGGGAAGGGCTTGCAACGAGGAAAGTTTGGAAATTGCACACTAGATGTGGAGCATATGATCATCTCAATTACGACCATTCATCTCACGTTTTGCAAAAAATTGGGATTTGAAAAGTTGTGGAGGCAGTGGATTGTGTGTCTAATATCTAGATGAAGTTCTCGTTCCTAATGAAAGGGGTGCCTAGTGGTTTTCAAAGCTAAAGATCACACTGGTAATCCATTGTCTTCTTTTCTATTTTGTAAGTCATGTAAGATTTTAGAGTGACCAATGGTGGATCTCTAAGGTGATGTTTGGAAACATTGTCAGTTTTCTATTTCCCTCTTTCCAAAAAATAGAAAACTTGTTTTCGTTTATTTTGTAAGAAACAAAAATTTTAAAAAGAAAAGCATTTGATACTTACATGTTTCCAAAACTTGTTTTGAAAACAAGTGAGGTGATAGCCAAAGGGGGTCATCAGCAGGTGGAGAATGCCAGGAGAAGATGCTGGCAGGAGGATTTTGTTGGCGGAAAAGAGAGGTCATTGGAGAGGCTACTGATATGAGGGTTGCCAGCAAGGGAGGAGGGTGGCCGGAGGGTATTTTTTTGCTGATTTTTTTCAGGGATATATATGGGAGCTTTCTTTTATGGTTCATTAATACCATTTTACTCTGCATGAACATGGTTGTGCTCCTTCAAGTGCTTTTTCATATGCTCACATTCACTTAAGTGCAGATGAACACCGGGACACATGCACGCATCTACACACATGCCCACACTCTTCAGGTCAAAGCTAAAAAGCCTAAAGAAGGGCATGAGAATGTAGCCAAAATGGGCCTTTATACCATACGATCAGCAAGATGCCGAACTTGTTATTCCGCACCCATTAGCGTATCAAGTCCTCCCTTTAAGGAGGTTCTAATTTTTTATTTTTTTTTACTAGTAAACTGCGAGAAATAGTTCCCCAATGTCCAGTCACATATTTACTTCAAATTCATTTAAGCTGGTGGGCAAGTAACTATACGAGTATTTACTTCTTTTCTTTTGTTACTTCAGTCCAAAACAAAATATATCTAACAAAATTTAAATTGTTAATATACCAATATAGGACAACAGTGAAGAACCCATTGTGCAAAAATACCTGCTAGTTGATGGACTTAAATCATCCAGGTCAAGCAAGATATCCCACAGTAGCATAACAATAGAGTTCAACAGACCCTTTTGAGAAACAATAGCAGCAGCAGAAGGTAATAAGGCATCTGCAGCAACCGCTCTTACATCATCATCAGGATCCTCAAGCCCTGCTTTGCATGCAGGGAGAACATTGCCGAGCAAATCATGAAGCATCTCCTGGTGTAAGAAAAAGAATCACAAAGTCATAAATAAATAGGAAAACAGAAACAACCGAAGGTGAAAAAATCAAACAGAAGAAATACAATAAAGAACCCTTCAAATGTTTTAGGCAGTGGCAACCAGAGGGAGAGAACACATCAGCAGAATGAAGAAAAAAGGCAAGAATAATAAGAAATATGGAGGAATCTTCCACTACTAGTTTCACTTTTCTACTGACACATGCAGGCATTAAAATATGCACAGTTGCAAAACTGCAATACCTGGTAAATTCTAAAGATCAAAAGATACAAACAGTTATTAAGCACAATGATGCATATCTGTTCTTTCTATAGGTAACAATGAACAAAATTTCGTTTCTATCAAAATGGAAGAAGAGTTTTCGTTTCCTAACAATCCGGAACGGAATATTTGTGGAATATCAAATTTCTAATGTTTCCACCAAAACACAACCAAATAGGAACAAAACGGACTGAAACACTAAGAAGAGCCAAAATAATGAGTTCTTTCAACAATTATTAAGATTATTCAAATAATGCTCACTCCTATTTGCCTCTTTTTGCTGCTGAGAGAGAGAGAGAGAGAGAACGAACTTTATTAGAGAATCGAGAAAATTAAAAGGTGAAGAGGAGATATAGTGGGAAGAAGGTAAAAAAGCAAGAATTAAATTACTAATTTTCTTTATTGTCATTGCAAGGTATTCTTCTTATAAACTGACGGTCATGCCCATGCATTGCGCGTGGATCATAAATTGTGAGAGGTTTAGAATTTATTGTTAGTAGCTTATTATTATTATTATTATTATTATTATTATTATTATATAATTATTATCTGGTGTGTGTGGGTTCCCTAATTCTATTATAAATAAGAATGTTTGCCTACTCATTACAGTACGGCTCCCCATTATTCTTAACATGGATCAAAGCTAAGGTAAAACCCTAGCCTCCACGAAACCCTAACCCTAGCCTTCCTCCTCCAGCCACAGCCACCAACCACCAGCATCAAACCAGTGATTACATCAAACCCTAACCCTAAACCACAGCCACCAGCCACCAGCCGCCAGCCACGAAACCCTAAACCAGTGCCGACAGCCACAGCCACAATACTCGCTGACCACCAAACCCGTACTCGCCGACCACCAAACCCTAAACCAGTACTTGTCAACCACTAAACCCTAAACCAGTACCGAAAACCTAGCCACAGTACTCGCCGACCACCAAACCAGTGCCGACGACCAACATCGTCCACCGTCGAACCCTGAAGACCCTTCCCTAGCCAGCGACGACCAACGAAACACCACCACCGACCACTTTCGCCCTTCATTGACCACCGACGACCCTTCCACAGCCCTCGACAGCCTCCCTTCAGCACCAGCGACCCTATTTCTCCCTTCTTCCAACGCCGGCGACCTCTGCTCTCTCTCTTTCCGACACGAACGACCCTTGTTCTCCCTATTTCCAGCACCGACGGCCTCTATTCTCTCACTTTCCAGCGTCAATTGTCCTTGCTCAGCACCGATAGCACCTTCTGTCGCTTTTCCGGCAACTTTTCCTTTTTTCAGCGACCAGCAACTGTTCCAGCGAATTTTCCGGCGACCGAAAACTATTCCGGCGACTGTGTGATTTACAGTTTAAGGGTCTTTCACCGACAGCTGATTTAAGAGTCTAAGGGCTACTTCAGTATTTCTTATTTTATGGAGATGAGTTGACGGTGTGATTCGCGGTCCATATATGAATGATTGAAGGTGTGGGAGCATCCTTTTACTTGTTGGTTTGTTTCCTCGTGATTTCTTGAGGTTTTCCATTGAGTTATTGTGATGTCAAAGGAAAGTTCCACAAGAGTTGAGGATTCTCCAGTAAAACCTGATAGATAAAGAGGAATCACATATGTGTTTTCGTCATCCACACGATTGGTGGATTCGAAGTTGATTGGACCGCAAACATATATATTATGGAAGAAAAAGGTATTACTTACAGTTAAAGGCATGGAAAAAGAAATCCATTTGTTTGAAGATCCTCCAGGGAAGGAATCTGATGAGTATAAGCGGTGGAAGCGAAATGACGCCCAATTACCGAGTAAAATGTTGAATTCAATAGAGTCCTCCGTTGAGATTCTGGTGGCTAATGCCATGACTGTTTGAGAGGTATGGGCCATACTCGAGGAGACATTTGCCTCAACTAATGACATGTCCCGGTTATATGATATGATGCAGAGTATCTTCAGGATACAGCAGGGAGAACGGCTTTTCTCATACTATTTCATGGAATTCAAGGTATTAGTAGATGAGTATGATCGTTTGGTCCCCTTCACCAATCGGTACGAGGTTTTTAGAGAGCAAAGGATGCAGTTCTTGGTTGTATGTTTCTTAGCTGGGGTGAACCAGCAACTTGACTCAGCACGTTCACAGATTTTGACTGGGTCAGATATTCTCTCTTTATCTGAGAATTTCAGGCGAATGAACAGAGCAATTAGTACTGAAGGGCCTCGTATTACTACTACCGACCAGGGTGATCATCCAGCCCTAGGTGCATTTCGGGGCGCAGGTCGAGGAGGTGTTCGCGGTAGAGGAGGTGATGGAGGCCATGGTGATGGAGGACGAGGTAGAGGTCGTGATGGAGGACGAGGCAAAGGCCGAGGTAGTCGTGACACCATGTCCTGTTATTATTGTAGAGAGCAGGGACACTTACAAAGCTCGTGTTGGAAGCTACATGGGCGTCCTACTTCTGTGGCCAATGTAGTGACCGATTATGATGTTCCAGCCTCTTCTTCTGAGAGGTGGACTATCGATATGACTCAGGAGGAGTATGATCACTTTATCCAGCTGAGGATTGGGAACACAATCGACACTCTATCAGCTACAGTTGCAGGTAACCCAGCTGCATGTATAGCTACTCCCAGATCATGGGTTATAAACTCGGGTGTATCTGCACATATGACCCACTCCACAGGTACTTTTTCGTCTAATCAATTTACCCCTGAACATAGTGGAGTTCTTGTTGCCAATGGAGGAACCTTACAGGTGAAAGGACAAGGAGTAGCTGCTTTATCTCCATGTCTTATCCTCTCTGATGTTTTACATACTACTACTAATTCTTTTAATCTGCTATTAGTGAGTCGTATTACAAAAGATTTGCAGGGCTCAGTAACATTCTTTCCTGATCACTGTGTTTTTCAGGATCTAGCTTCGGGAAGTACTATCAGTAGAGGACGAGTGGTGGGTGGCCTATATATGATGGATGAGACTTCATATGTTGCATGCTCCGGACAGTCATCTCAGCTTTTGGATATACATTGTCGATTGGGCCATCCTTCCTTGCCGAGTCAGAAGAAATTATGTTCCAATTTCAGTCAAGCTACACAGTTAGAATGCGAGTCATGTCGTTTTGCTAAGCACCTGCATGTGCCCTATGTGTCAAGGAATAATAATCGGACCATGATTCCTTTTTCTTTAGTTCATTCAGATGTATGGAGTCCATGTCTTGTCACATCTTTATTTGGATTTCGGTATTTTGTCAGGTTTGTGGATGACTATTCTCGAATTACTTATCTTTATCTTATGAAGAAGCGTTCTGAATTACAGACTGTCTTCACTAATTTTTGTCAAGAAGTCCAAACTCAATTTGGAAAGACTATTCAGATTCTCCGTAGTGATAAAGGGGGTGAATACATTGGTGGCGTGTTGGGTACCTACTTGCGCACCCATAGAATTATTCATCAGACATCATGTTCAGACACTCCACAACAGAATGGCGTGGCTGAAAGGAAGAATAGACATCTATTGGAAACTGCTCGTGCCCTTATGTTCCAAATGAAGGTTCCCAAAGTGTTCTGGAGTGAAACTGTAGTGACAGCATGCTATCTTATTAATCGATTACCGTCCTCTATCCTCCATGGTGCTACACCCTTGTCAATTTTACTTACTCAGCAGATTTCTTTTTTATTACCACTAAAGATTTTTGGGCGTGTGCTATGTGCGCGATACGATACAGAATGTGACCAACTTAGATGCTCAAGCTCTAAAGTGTGTTTTCATGGGATATCCTAAGACACAGAAAGGATATCGTTGTTACAGTCCAAACTTGCAACGGTTCCTAGTCTCCCGAGATGTGGTGTTTGTTAAGTCTGCTTCATTTTATGCATCAGCAACTCCACCAGTCTCTACTGGTGCTGATGATTCAGACCAGATTCTGTAGTATCCCTCCTCCACCAATTTCCCAATGGCCCCGCCTCTAGTTCCCCTGTCCCAGGTTGACATTTATGAGACGCCTTCTCCGGCTATCCTAGAGACACCTGTGCCCTTCTCATCCTCAGAATCATCTTCTCCCAGCCCCACCACCTCTCCTCTACCAGAGTCAGTCTCCTTTCCGCTGGATCTGGCCTCTGATCAGGTAAGTGATCCTCCTATTGCTTTACGCAGGTATTATCGTAGTTGTCGGGATCATCCCTTATATGTTACCTCATATCGTGGTTTACCTGCTACTATCCAAAAGGGTATTACTACCCTTTATCAGCGTTCTTTACCTTGCTCTGTTGTCGATACCCTTTCTCATCCAGGTTGGCGTCAAGTTATGATTGAGGAGATGAATGCATTGGACGCTAATCATACATGGAACCTAGTGAACCTTCCTTCTGGGAAGACAGCTATCGGGTGTGAATAGGTGTATGCTGTCAGACTTCATTCTAATGGTACTCTTGAGAGGTTAAAGCCTGTTTGGTGGCCAAGGGCTATGCTCAGACTTATGGCCTTGACTATTTTGAAACCTTCTCCCATGTTGCAAAGATGGCCTCCGTTCGTCTATTATTGTCCCTGGCTGCTTCCCATCAGTGGCCTTTATATCAACTGGACGTGAAAAATTCTTTTTTACATGGTGATCTGGAGGAAGAAGTTTATATGGAGCAACCGCCTGGCTTTGTTGCTCAGGGCGGTCTAATCATGTCTGTAGTCTACGGTGTTCATTATATGGTTTGAAGCAGTCTCCCAGGGCCAAACCAGGCCGTTTCAGCTCAGTCGTCCAGGAATTTGGCCTTCGGCAATCAGCAAAGGATCATACTGTCTTCTTTCAACATACCTCAGCAGGTTGCATATTACATGTTTATGTGAATGACATTGTTATTACCGGAAGTGACAGTGAAGGGATTGCTATCCTTAAATTATTCCTGAACACTAAGTTTCAGACAAAAAATCTTAGTGAACTTCAATATTTCTTGGGTATTGAAGTAACCAAGAATACGAAAGGTGTATTCATCTCTTAGCGGAAGTATGTTCTTGACATTCTGGAGCAAGCAAAAGAAGGAGCTAGCGCCGAAAGAAGTGGACGCCCCTATAGAGTCTAATGTCAAACTAGCGCCGAAAAAAGGAGCAGTTCTCTCGGATCCTGAACAATATCGACGTACAGTGGGACAGTTTAACTATCTTACTACCATGACTCGTCCAGATATTGCTTATCGGGTATGTGTAGTGAGTCAGTTCTTGTCTGATCTCCGTGTTCCCCATTGGCAAACACTGTTACGTATTCTTCGATACCTACACAAAAATCCAGGCAGGAGAATTCAGTTTTCTGATCATGGCCATATGAGAATGGAAGGGTACTCTGATGCTGATTGGGCTGGATGTACATTTGACAGGCGATCCATATCTGGTTACTCTGTGTTTGTTGGCGGGAATTTGGTTTCCTAAAAGAGCAAAAAGCAGACTGTGGTATTCCGATCTAGTGCTGAGGCCGAATACCGTGCTATAGCATTAGCAACTGCTGAGATTATGTGGTTTCAACAGATTTTGACAGAGTTACACTTTCCCCTTAAAGACTCTGCCAAACTCTGGATTGATAATACATCCGCTATTTATATTGCCACAAATTCAGTGTTTCATGAGCGAACGAATCACATTGAGGTTGACTGCCACTTTATCCGTGAGGAATATCATAAATGAGTTATTACATTTGGATCTATTTCTACTGGATAATAAGTGGCTGATATTTTCATTAAATCTTTACCGGGTCCGCGTGTCTCCTATTTATATAACAAGCTGGGCTTAGTAGATATATATGCTCCAACTTGAGGGAGGTGTTAGTAGCTTATTATTATTATTATTATATAATTATTATTTGGTGTGTGTGGGTTCCCTAATTTTATTATAAATAGGAATGTTAGCCTACCCATTACGGTACGGCTTCCCATTATTCTTAACATTTATAATTTACTTTTTTAATCTTTTTAATTGTTTTAAAGAAAAATATAAAGGATAAAAATATCAAATTAATTTTGGAGTTTTTTTGTAAATAAAATGTCACAAAAGGCTCCACCAACTTGAGTGTTTTCTTATTATAATAGTATAAATATTGTCATTGATGTTTGTTTTCCTTTTATACCCTACACAATTTTATGTAGCAATTAAATATTCGACATCTTTTGAACTTTCTACATATTTGGTATTAGCATTAATTTTATTCTAGTAGAGTTTTCTATAGTTCAATAGCCTAAAATGAATATATAACCCTAATACATGTTCAATTGCTGATCATAGACCATAACGATCCACCGAAATGAAATTTTGATCCTTGATAGGTAATGTGCTATCTGTGTGCGACATGAACTAAATATGGCAAGATTCAAAGCCAATTTTGGAGTAGCAACAAAAGGATATTGCACATAGAACAGTTTACCTGTCGAACAGCAACCAAATATTTGATACCCAAAAGACTCCCATGCCGAATTTCCCATTCTGGTCTACACTGAAAGAAGAGGAAAAAGTAATCCATACAGATGTTACAGTGAAAGCATGTTTATCACATTTCAAACAATAAGACACTCAGACCCATATTTTCTAATATCACAAAGGAAAGATGGCAAGTGATTAAGAGTGTTTACCCGCATTTGAAGCAAAATGGTTAAGGTCTCGTGAACTAACGTAGGATGCATGTATTTCAGCACAGCACCTAATGCTTGTGCACAAGTTTCTCGTACTGGAGCAACAACCTGATCAGAGACATAGTCTCCAAAACTGCAAAAGAGAAAAATGACCAAAAAAACACACGTAAGGACCTCCAAGAAGACTGCTCCAAACTACAACCATATTATTTAAGAAGCATAATGCAATAATTTATTGACTCAATATTAGAAAGTGTTCTTGGTGACAGGTGGCAAGTCCTATCAAATTACAGAAAGAAAAATCAGAATTCATCACTTGAACCCAATATAATGACAAATCCATACCGGTCTAGTGACAATACACACAAGAAACGAATAGCGCAGTCTTGAAGAAATTCACAATTTTTAAGCCAAGAATGCCTAGCAAGTTTAACCGAGTTCGTCAGCTCACATTCCTCGGGAAGACCTTTTAGTAAACCCATCTTCCCCATGGAACAATAATCTTCACAAGATCGCTTTGCCTTGGCTATATCAAGATCCTTGTGATCATCAATGCAAGATTCAGTCTCTATCTTAACACAAGTAAAATCAAGTTCACCATTAGCCTGTGCAGCAGACAAATTTCTTCCGCTATCTTCAACCTTTACACAGGCATCAACGTTATCATTACAGCTTCCAGAGATCATTGTATAAGTCAATGGAGATGAAGAATCTTCAACCTTTGGCCTCTTCAGGCTTGGCTCAGTCTCATCTTCTGGCACTTCCATATTCAAATCAATCTCTCTCTCTCTCTTCATTGTCATCCCATTACCTTTATCTTTTGTTTCAGAAAATAATGGACCATCAGAACTCAGGGCAGGCATGAAAACTCCCGCACAAGAACCCTGATGGGTTAGAACTTCTCTTAGAGCCATGACACTCCCGTGCCGAATCTCCCAAACTAACATAATATAACCAGAGAAACCTATTTAGTAAAAAAACTCCATGGAAGTTCAAAGTTCAAGAAAAGAATAAACAAGCTTACCAGGATCAAACATATCAACGAGGAGTTGTTCAACAAAATTTTGGAAAGGCCAACCTCCTTCCCCATCATACTCAAAGCTGTCTTCAACAAGAATAGTACCCGAAAACTGCACATTTGAAGAGACCTTCAAAATTTGGAACCAACCATCCATGTAGGAAGAAAACAAGATAACAAAAATTTGACTAGTTTTTTCTCTTGTTCCCTATGTCCGGTCATAACTACAGTCTGGCAATAATTTCATCCATGCAGCTTGGAAAAAGACACAGTATAGGCACAATAAAAAGGTTGGGAACCTTTTTTTATTAAGAGGGCACCAAAGTGAGTACATAAACCTGTACAGTAGACACATACATGAAAACTATTTCTCCATCTCTCTATAGTAATATGCATATCCCCCAAAAGAAACTCCACAAGAGAATCAAGAATAAAGTGGAAATATCCCTCGTACAAAGATGCAGAAACACAAGGAGTTATCCTTTCAAGCACAAGCCCAATCTCATGGAGAAACAAAGAAACATACACTTTGTACATAAAAAGTCGTTATAAAACTAGCTTATGATAAGCAAAGCTATTTTACAGTTGTAACATGACATTCAAAAATTAAGAATCACCAATCAAACAATCAACACGCAAATAAAAATCATGTTACAACTTACAACTGCAGCATGCATGTAGCATGGTATATTCTACAGTTTTAACATGACATTGAGACTTATGAATCCCAAATCATAATTGTCAACCCATAGATTAAAACAAAACAAGAGCTATGCACGCGAACTATGTGTTTTCAAGTATTTAAATAGACAGAAAAAAGGGTGAAATCAATTGGATGATCGAACATGATCATGCCTCAAGATTTCCATGCCGCGAGATTCTTATATGACCCAACGGCTTCCACTGCATTGGGACAGAAAGAGGAAGTTTTTGGGGCACAGGATTCCTAGCCCTTTCCTAACTTGCACATTTACATTGAACTTTAATTTTGTTGGGAGGAGCATCGAACTTTAATTTCATATTGCATTACCACCAAACTTCTTTTTGGTGTAAAAATAATGTCAGTTCCAAACATATAAGAGTTATTTGTGAGACCGATGCTTTAGTAATGCTGTTTCAGCTAAATCTTACGCAAACTTCGGAAACATAAAGCATTGTTGCAATCCTTATTTGGTGGATTGAGCAAGTTCACTAATTTGCAATTTTTGATAATAACATTTTGCAATTTCTTGCTTGATCTTGTTGATCATTGAAACAAGGGAGTGGCTTCTTCATAGAGAAGTCCTGTCTCTTAAAACGGTACACAAGATGAATGAAAGAAGAAAAATATCAACATATGCCAGGAAAAATCATATATACACGGAAAGAAATGCACGCATCATC
This sequence comes from Heliamphora exappendiculata, assembly GCA_034768845.1. Taxonomy (NCBI): domain Eukaryota; kingdom Viridiplantae; phylum Streptophyta; class Magnoliopsida; order Ericales; family Sarraceniaceae; genus Heliamphora; species Heliamphora exappendiculata. The sequence goes on along the minus strand of JAOTRH010000013.1, from coordinate 1,274,336 downwards.
CAAAGAAACTGCTTTCATTGTTAACTACACTTTTTCCTCAGTCAATATGCCTTAGATATGCCAACTTACAATTGCACTCTTCAACTCTTAACAAGAACAACGCTAGAAGGTAAAGTGCATCACTACAAGCTATATAAGAACAAAGACAACTGTTCTCACTTCGCATGCCAAAAATGGGTGCATTGTATCAGAACCACTTGATAAAGCAGCACTGATGTAAGACTTACAGTGTGCCACGGGTTGCCCTTTGATAGACTAACCTCGCGACATCATGTGGTCGAGGCAAGGACAGCCCAGAGAAGGCCAACGACGGTGTCCAAGGATACTGTGGCAACACTAGCCCCAAAAACATGCCACAATGCCCCAACAAAGCCAAACGAGTGGCCCCAAGAAGGCCAAGACATGCCCAACTGAGTGGCACGGCATGTGTAGCAATATGGAGGTGCAATAAGGGTGTTTAGCACCTCATCATAGCATCCAAC
>JAOTRH010000013.1:1250504-1273754 GCA_034768845.1 Heliamphora exappendiculata | reverse complement strand
TGGTTTCCAGGTTTCAATTGCAATTGAATGGCCAATTCAATTGTAATTGATCCAGCTATTGAAATCTGAATTTCAATAACCAATAAAATTCACAGATTCCAACATAATGGACAATACTAACATAAATAAAACTCATGACCAATACTTCTTTGAAACAGGATGAGGAAACTGGCAAAGACTTTAATGAATAAAGCTCCATCAGAAGAAGGAACTCAACCAAATTCAGAATCGGAATTTCAATAAGAATCTCAAAATGTTGAACAAATTATTAACGAAAAGGAAATTTGTGCCTAGATCTTTCGGAAAGCTCCAAAAATAAAATCTTGATTTTTTAGAATTTAGAATTAAAAAAAAGTAATTTTTAAATTAACTGTTGGCTAGTACATTTAAAACTTAATTTTTAAAATATAAAACCTTTGATTGCTGCTACTCAAAAAGGAAATTGTTGCCAATCAAAAATAACTTCCATAAACAATTAGAGGAAATTTCCACAATATGTTTAAAACGTAATTTTTTTAATACAAGATCTTTGATTGTTGTTGTTCAAAAAGAAAAACATTGCCAATCAAAAATAACCTTAATAACCAATAAAAAGAAATTTCCACAATACTTTATCTATATCTATCTAGACCTAGAGACTTGTCCCTCTCACAATCGAACCCCGCCTCTCTAATATCCTTGTCATCAATCGGTGCTTCTAGCCATCTGGACTATGAAGAGTCAATTGGACCCCAGTCAAAACCCTCAATACCTGGTCTTACAATCCCTCTGTTAGATTACAGCATTGAATAATTGATCCCCATTTCCACGTAAGAGCCTTGGTTCACTTCTAATCTTTTGATAAACTTCTAACTTCTTTCTTCTTTTGTCATCCGTTATCCTATCCTATGAAACAAATTAGAACTTATTGTCTCCCTCCTTAATCCACTTCATTTTGGTTGGTTGACCCCAAAACATCTGCTTTTTAATCAAAACTTCCTCCAACTTTGATTTTAATTCAATCTTGTTTCTCCTCACATTGTCTTCAACTCCTCCTCTGAACTCCAACTTGTCCAACAACTCGATCTTCATAATTAAATCCCTCTTCGAATAATTCAAATTCCCAAAATTCTATATATTCCTTCCCTTCAACTTCTCTTTTATCAATTTCAACTTCTTTAGAAATTTGAAACCTTCTCACTCCTCGCATTTACACAACTTCCCCACCACTCTTGGAAATACTTTTTAAAAGATTAATGCTCCAACCACATGTTTTCGAACCTAAACGATGAGGGATCCCATTCAAACAGACAACCCTCTAACACTACCAGACAATGATTCGCTAAAGAGCATGAAGGTTTGAGTCCTCTTCAAGGCATAATATGAAGAATGCTCGTTGAATGAGCAATTCAATAAGAGAGCTCAAATCGAATAAATTTTCATCAAAAAAAGATCTTTCCTTCAAGGCTTAGGTGGGGGATAAAGATTAAAAAAAAAATTCTTGTGAAAAATTTTTTTAAAAAAGTCTATTCATATTTGCAAAGACGATGCTCCCCGCTCCCCAAGCCGTGCTTGCATTTTTCATTGCACACAGCTTTTCCTATGTATACATCTAAAACTGAGAGCGTCACATGAGATATTTTAGCAATGTAATTTTTCTTTTGAAAAGTGTGAGCTATTTTGTTATATAGATGTGTGAGCTTGTGTAGAGAAAGAGTGCTTCATAGAATTTTTGGTAAGAAGAATTTTTTATGATTGATGTCCTACTAGAAGAAATTGTCTTTAATTGAGTTAAATGTTGACGAGTCAACCTATGTAAAATCAAGCATTTTTACGGAGAAAATATTTGGTCTTGTGGATCTTTTAATATGTTCACTGTTATAACTGAGTAAGCAAGATAGAAATGTTGCTAGTGGTGAACTCTATGGTATCCTGGATCAAGATTGATACCAACAATAATAAAAATACTAAGAGCGAAACTAATAATTATCAAAGAAACTTTGTCCTCACGGCCCAAAAAAAACAAGAATCTATCCAATCTGCAACACGATAAACTAGACTAAATATTAGACCATGTAAATCTAGCATTGGATAGCAAAGGGTCAATCAAATCACGCTCTTATCAAAGCATCGAAATTCTTCATTGCTCTGCTAATCTTGTTCTGCGGAAGGTTGTAATGCAAAAATCTGACAACATTAAAATCACTCCCCACACGCCAATTGGGAGAACATAAATCATTGAGGGCTACTAACTCTTTCCAAAAAGCAGTTCTACTCCAAGGGCGATTGGGTCCATTTAACTCTAAGTAACCACCACTTATTGTTATCTAAGTTCTATGTTACACAAACTCGCCATTTTTGGTAGAGTACCCGTGTCGACACGACATGACATGGATATGGGTACGAGATATGTGTCGGGTGCAGTTACTTTTTATCGAACACGGCTGAAAACTGAAGACAATATACTAAAATCAAATGTGGCTTATAGTTATCATGTGCAACAAAGCTATTACGAATAAAACAAAAGCCTGATGTGAGAAATTAAGATGTATAAACCAATAGATACCTGAAAAATTGAAATATTGCCTTATAGATTGCTACTCGACTCTTGTTTTGTCGTATCCAAGCACCAAAATCTAATTTTTAGATACTTTTCAGCCGAATCCACGAATCCTTAGTTTTGAGATTTCATGTGTTTGATCCATAGATACACCCCCACACTCTACATTCATACCCAAGTCCCTATAACATAGTCTAAGTTCCTAAATCAATATGATACCACTCTCTCATCCCAAATAATAATTATGCCCCCCGAAGCATCGCATGATGGTAAAAGAGCCCACTTCCTAAATCTAACTCTCCAAATACATCTAATTAGACGCCTATAGCATTTTTCAACGTTTGATTCTTAAATCATAATAACTACTTTTTTAACCTATGCTATGCACGGGCTCAGTTTCATTTTCTTAGTAAAAAAATTATAAACTATTATGACTAATTTGATTGAACAGTTCATCAAAATGAATAAAGAAAAAAAGGGGGGATAAAGGGGGGTACACTTTGTCTTTTATTACAACATTAATATTTAATATATAATGAAAACAGAATAAATGCAAGAATCTTGTAAAGAAAATGAAGAAATTATACATAAGAATAAGTGATGCAACATGAGAGAAATGAAAAACAAAAAAAAAGATCGTTGAGAAATGTATCATGGAGGCGTGCATGTGACATTCGTTTAAACATTTGCCAATATGCCTAGGTAAATTGTATGACTCGAATCAATTCTACACAAGATGTTGAATCCAAAGTTCTATAAAAAATATAAATAAATCAACAAATAAAAGAACACAATTCTTTAGTCCAAAATTTCTTTAATCCAAAGTTCTATGAAGTTGATATACGATGGGTCTCTATTTATAGGCTTTCCTAGATTACCCAAAATTAATCACAAGATTGGTGGACTATTAAGATGATGATAGTGGGAGATAAAAAATAAATTAATAATTAATTAAAATAATTAGCCCACTTAATGAATTGTTGACTAAATTAATCTTGAATTAACATGTGTGAAATTATGGCATCCTCTTGTACACTTGGCATTGTTTTATAAGGACACTTGGCACTCTCTCACAAATAGAAACTTCCCTTTTACATCTATATTATATGATATCAGGTCGACTTCTAACAAAATCTTTAGTTACACCTCTTTTCTTCCTAGACCTAAGACCCCCAACATTCCAACTGATAATCTTCATTAGGAAACAATGTTATCCCTATTATTCTTATGACAACCCTCATAGTTAATGCCACACTCTAAATTCTTAACTCCCTCTTCCCTCTCTCATTACAACCCCCTCCCCCTCCCCGCCTAGCGATTTCACCTCCAACATGAGTCACCATCTCATCTATAAATCCATAAAACAATCTCTTTACGTCAATGCAAGCCTCAAACAAGTCAGAGAAAGATAGCGCCATCCAACCAATCTCTAGCAAACCACCACACGCTTTCGCCGATCGGCAAGAAAGTATCTTTTGTCCCGAAATTGAAAGGTAGCTCTTCGACAGCCACCCAACCTCCACGAGCTACAATCAGCTCTTCGATTCCCAGACTCAGGACACCACTTTGGGAGTTCCATTTATATCTAAATCTTGAAGAATTTGAACACACAAACCTCCAGAATACACAGCTTTTTCGCAGTTCTGCAAAAGAAGATGGCCCTATCCACCTGAAAAGGGTGACAAATGATCCTCTGTTTGTACATCTAACCAAATGCTCATTGAATGTGATTCCAAAAATATGAGAATCTAATTTCCTTTATAATATTGCATAGATCCAGTCAACCCTTGTTTCTTAATTGAGGCCCCCTTACGAAGTGTTCTTAAAAAATCAGTAAAAGACCAACCACCTCTCTTATCAATGTTTTGGGAGTCAAGCGTCCTAACTCTACCTATGTTTCAAGTGGTTACTGAAGTTCTTACATCTACCAGGATCAGGTTCAAACAGAATTTGTTCTGACTCGTTCACCAACACCCTTCAAACTTAACCAAGTCTACCTATTGAGATGATAATGTTCTTCTTTCTCGAACTCATCCATTTCGAAACCTCAATAAATAAACCTCTCTTATTTGAGAATCTCTAGATCCAAACCATTACATCTCTACTTATGAGTTTTCTAATCTGGCACTAAACAACCAACTACAGTCATTTTTTCTCCACCTAACCAAATTCTCTCCCCCCTCCCACTATTCAATACTTGTACAAAACACCTAAGAATCTCAGCAACTGATCCAGCTCCCAATCTTGCCCATTCCTTCTCAAAACAATATCCCAAAAATTGCAACCAATAATCCTATGAGCACACTAATGTATTTTTGTCCCTTTCTAGGGAGAAATAGTACGAAATACATTGTGCAAAACTTCCTCTCTGCACCTACTGTCATACTAGAAGCTAACACAGTCCCCACTTCCCACTCAGTAGATATGCTAGATAACTCACCTCAAGTTTTGCTAATATCATTCCACAAACTTCTCCCATTCAGCAACGACACTTGAGGTGTGCCCCAATCACCTCTTCACTGAATCACCTTCCTCCAAAAGCTATTCCTCTCGCAAGCATGTCTCCAATCAAGAGCGCCCCCTCAACCCGCACCTTGCCAATCATGTCGGCTCGTCTGGGAGCATCAGCAAACCTATGAAAAAAACTTGTGTCCTCATCCCTACCCAGCCTTCAACATAGAGCCTGAGCTGTCTAACACCAATTAATTTCTTTTAGCCTCACTAACCTGCCAAACTCAACCCTTGAAGATTCCCATCATACCTCTCCTCAACAAGGAGGGTCCAAGACTTTTACTTAACAGCATGAAATGCTAGTAAGAATCTTGACCTTCTACACATCAATTTTACGAAACTCCTCCATAATCCATCTCTTCAACTTTGCCTTAAGCAACCTCAATTTCGAAGCTAGGAAAAAAGTATAATTTCCCAAAATCTCAAAACTGTTCCACCAATCAACCATCATATCCCAAAAGCCATCAACTTATACCACATGTTTTCAAACTTGAAAAGAGATTTCCCCCTACCGAGCCCCATTATTGTCAAGCAAAATAGACATATGGTCTGGCAAAGCCACTAATGAGAAATGCTCCTCTCGACCTGCGGAATCCAAAGTGCAGTCAATCTGAAACTAGTCCATGTATCCAGGTATATTTATACGCGTATGCGTGTATACTTTACACGTACGCTCGAAAGGAAGAAAGAGAAAAGCTAGGAGGAGCATTCTGGTGGTTACAACAGGCAAAATTCCCCACGAATAATGGAGATCCATTAGCTCCACCTAACCAATGAAGGAAGACAACAACCTATTATCGAAACTCTGTCCTTAACCTTAAGAATTTCTGAAACTCTACTATTTGATAATAAAAGTTCAACTTCTTTTGCTCCAATTCGTATTGATAACTAATCGAAGACCAGATGGGTTCAAGGCCCAAGGTCTTTGATTATTATCCACCTCAATGCTAACGGGAATTGGCATCACCATAACCAAAAAAATTGAGAAGGATGTCTACCTAGTACCTACTACTTCTTTGAGCTCTCCCAAACAGTAGCCTAATAAAGAGCATTATGTACTAGGTACGACCAATCGTAGCCATTATTCGTGAAAGGACTCATCAATGGTAATTATTATTGGTGATATTATCTGTGCAATTCTAGTATCAAATTCTTAAATGCATCATAAAAAATATTCATTGCATCAAATGCAGTTTGGTTAGGCTTGTTGCAAGATAATTATGGCTGTTTTGTGCATAACACGAAGGCTGGAGACATTAAGGCCTTGTTTGATGTCCATTCTAACTCTATGGACTGGATTGGTAGTGAAGTAGGTTCCCTTTATCTATGTTTGATTTGAAGAAATTGGTAGGGATTATTAGTCCACCAAGATTAGCAAACCTGTGAACCAGCAGGATTAGCAATCCCAACCCATACCTGCCTTTGCTAGTCCAATCCGGTGGGATTGAAATTGCAATGACAATTCTGTCCTCACTACCCCAAACTGTATGTCTTCTTCTTCTTTGTTGCTAAACCTAGATGCCTCTTTCTCTAAATACAACTCTCTCTTTCTCCAAATATAAACAGTAGGTGTATATTTCTGCAATATATCTCAAAAAAAATCTCTACAATATATCTCAAAAAAGTTCTCTACAACACATCTCAAAAAATTTCTCTGCAATGGGTTGTGGCGTCAGTTGAGAAGAAATGGAAGTGCATGGATTTAAGAGAGAGAGAGAGTTGAGATTGTTTAGAGATAATTTTAACAAATTATATAAAATTTATTAACAAATTAGTTTTTAATTAACTTATTAGCCTATTTAAGTTAATTTAAGTATTTAACTTATTAACTTATTTAAGTTAATTATAAAATATATTAACTTATTTAAGTTAATTTTAAAATAAATTAACTTAGTAGCTAATATAAATAAATAAATAAATAAACTAAAACGTATTTACTAATTTTTTGGTACAAGGGTAATATTGAAAATTTATAAATTTAATCAAATCCCACATTATTTAATTCCACCCAAATCAAACATGAGTTTGTATAGTCCATCACTTAATACTACCCAAATCAAACACAAAAAAACTAATCCCACCTCATTCTTAATACTATCTCATTACCAATCACACCTCACCTCATTCCTAATCTTACCTCACTATTAATCCCACTCAACTTACACCGGTTTTCAAACGAGGCCTAATGGTACATTAGTCCCCCAATAACATCATTTTAGTGCTGAACATTGCAATGTGGCATTGTAAATAAAGCAAATCCAAGTGTAAATATTTATGTAACAGAAAAAAAAATAGGCAACTGGATAAAAATCATGACATGCCGAAAAAGATGATCAAGGAAATAAGAGATAACTCATGCACAAGTCCATACTTTGCTTAACAGAGAATTCAGGTCCTGTGGATGAGACTTTGCAATGTCCCCTATCTGCCGAGCTGCTGTAAATCTTGTCGCTTGGGTTGAACCAGCTTAGATTTGGTTAAAGGAACGCAACTAATTCAGACACCGCAAGCTAAGTCCTTCATAACCATATAAACACGTGCACATACCATAACAAAAACATATGCCTAAATATTAAGAAAATGCTCGCTGAACAAAAATAGCACATAAAACAAATGAACACTCGTGCAACAGAACAAGGATACTGTCCAACAGAGTAAGGAGGCGATTAAGCCGAGACGATTGCTGAGCCATAAGACCTAATACAAATATGCCGTAGCAGCCAGAGCGGCCGTATCAGCGTTTCTCATTCGAACACATCATTGCTAATAAGCAATAATTATGTGGCCATCCTTAAACACCAAGCTGCATTTGATTTCACTTCAAGGGTTTCCATGTCACTGAGGCAACAACGGAGCACCAATATCAAGACATTAACAACATTAACAATATACATAAATACCCACAATTAAATAATTACATATATGAAAAAACTGGGATCATAAATGGAAATGATAACAATTAAAACCCATTATGGTGTCCATATGCAACGAATTGAAGATAACGAGGTCGATCGACCCTCCATTCAGCCAAAAATGCAACTTTAGAAATCACAACAAAAAAATGAATTTCCCTTGTGAAGAAATTCATCTGTAAAGAAAAATTGCGCTCCGAACCTATAAATGATATATTTTCAACTTGAAGATAAGTACTGTTAGAGAGAATTGAAGAGAACGACGAAACAGAGAATCTCGGATTGTGAATGCAATATTTTATATATATATATATATATATATATACATATATATTGCATCGAAGCAAGAAAGAGACCTGGTGGGTCGATAATCGATCGCTAAAAACTACTTGGAACTGTATTTCCCAATCGGAATTCCGATCAGGAACCCTAGCATTGCGTCGCTGTATATAACGGCAATGTGTTTAATCCGGTTCAGGAGCTGGGTTTTATTGACCGCCGGTCCGTAAGCGAATTCCAAACACGAACCGTATCATTGCGTCGCAGTATATAACGGCAATGTATTTAACCCGGTTCATGTGCTGGGTACCGTCGACCGCCGGTCCGTAAAACGGTTCCCACGAGGCCCACTTAGTTGTTGAGAGATTTATACGGTTCAAGGTTTTTAAAACTGTGTTTGGGTTTGGGTAATAGTGCTTTAGATTGTACAAGATATGGTATGAACCCATTTATCTACTGTTATAAGGTGTGAAATAATTTTGTAATATCATCTTTGTATCGATTTATCTTATACGACAGTTGGCATGGCAATAACGTCGAATAAAGCCACATCAGCATTAAATAATGAATATTGTATATATTTATATCAGATAAAAGTTGTTATATTTTTTCTCATCTCCTATACAATGATATTTTTAATTATCTCATATAAGATGATATATTTTTAATCCTTTCTTAGGGACTTATTTGGGGTTCCGATAAAAGCATGAATGAAATGAATATTACTACACAATCTAATTTAGCCATGCTATCATATATAAGATGATTAAAAATATATTCTATTATATCGATCCCATGTTTAGAGTAAATTTCATAACATTTTTATTCAATCTAATACATTGTTTTGAGTGAAAATGATATAATATTCTTTTTGTACCACCTATTTTTTGCTATAAATTTATACATCACTGCTATACAATCTATTATATAAGTCAAGTCACATTGGCACTAGTACGATACAAAACTTCTTCAAACACTATAAAAAGGTATATATATGGGCTTATATCATATTTTATATAAAAAGCATTCTTATCGAAATCCCAAACATACCCGTAAATAATTCGATATGATGATTCAGTCAGCTTACCGTCACATTACGGTTCAATTTTAAAATATTGTTTCATCAATACTAATAATCACATAAATAAGATAAGTGTTGCTAAAAGAAGATGTTAAGATTTATGTGTGGTAATATTAAAAAAATAACATTAAGAATAAAAAGATTTGTGAAATGATAGGAATCGCATCAATTGAGAACAAGTTGAGATAAAATAGATTAAATTAGTTTAAATATATATAACGTAAACCAGTTGCTATAATAATAAAGAAAAACAACAAAATCATAAGTAATGAAAACATTTGAAAAATATAGACCTATAAATAGACATGAGATGTTGTATTAAAAAAAAAGATATGAATTTGTTAAAACCAACGGAAGATATGGCTATTTATAAAGCACAATACGTAAAAAAATTTATATAGTCAACCTTAATTGATTGGACAAATACTTAATTTAGCTCGGTTTCATCAATACTAATGGTGATTGTAGGTTTCATCAAAACTAATGGTGATTGTGTGATGTATGGAACCTAACTAATAATAAGGATAAATTATAAGAAAAAATTGACATATTAAAAAACAAAATGAGAATATAGCAGCTTGCTTCCAATTATGTTTTCTCATACTTAGATATAATAATATCCAGTATCAAGCACTCATCTTCTGTCCCAAGTTCGTAAGAATTTTGTTCGGCCTAAGAAAAAGATAAAAATGAGTTCATTATTTGCTCCTTCTACTCTATTTTATCATACTCGCTCTCCATTATATTAATCAAAGTTTATTTTTTAATATATTTTTTAGTATAAAATTAAAATATTATATTTAAATTTTTGTATTTAGATTAATTTTTTTAGTTAATATTTAAATATTTATATTATGCAAAATATTTATTAGATGCCATGAATAGAAGAAAATGAAATGAGGAGGGAGTAGTGAAAGAATAGGAAGCGAAAGATTGAAAATAAGGAGAGTGGGAGATTTCAAATTTAAGTGGCATTAATTTTTGTATCTTTTTTAAATTTTAAATTAACATTTGAATATTTATAATATTTGAAATATAGTCATTTGATAACATGAATAGTAGAAAATAAAATGGAGAGGGAGTAGTGGAAGAGAAAGAAGGGAAGGAGTGAAACTAGGAAGAGTGAGGATTTCAAATTTAAATGGCATGAATTTTTTTGAAAAAATTTATATACTTAAAAAAAGTACTCAGAATTTTACTTCGAAAGTGATTTATATGGTGTAAATTCATATTTAATAAGATGTGAAACACACTCCAAGTGAATCTTAACAATTCACTTTAAATTCTAGATAATTTTCGAAGTATTTTTTCTAGATTCATAGTATTGCTATTTTTTTTAAAAGAATAAAATGATGGGAGTAAGTTGAGATTAGGGGGGATGTGCTACCTAGGAGACAAAAGATTAAACAAGACCCACAAATTTTTTTTAAGATTCAAAACAATCATGATTCTTTTTATTATTTTATGAAAATAATAATAAAAGCAATGGAAGGAAATTATTGGGACATAATTAATTTTGATAAAGAAAATTAAATGTTTTAATTGAATAGTGTTGTTTCATAAAATATTGTGAGTAAATAACTTAAAGTTGTAAGTTATTAATGAAATGATTAATAACATAAGGGTGGAATGATAGGTAAACACATGAGTTAAATTTTACTATTTATGGTAGAAGAAATTGTGGAGATTTTCCTAGACTAGAAATAATGTATTACTTTGTTAACCAATAAAAGAACATGAAATCTTTAAAAAGAGATTGATTAGAAGACATTGTTGCAAACACATACTTTTATAATGTTTTTTTTTTTTTAATAGTTAAGCAAGAAAGATGAGACCTCATGTTCAAACTCTGGTGGTATGTGAGACAAAGGACAGTCCAGACCACATGAAGTGCACCACCACAAATTTTTAATGTTATTTTTTTACGCACACATGCACCTATATGCAAGATTAACGAGAATTCTCCATTTACAATAATTATGCATAAAAAATTTGTTCCTAGAAATGAAAGAGTAGTGGCTTGAATATTTTTATGAAAAAACTGTATAATCTTTAGCAAAATGATGTACCTTAAAAATAAATGCTAATAAATTTAATATATTCAAATAAAGAAATTTTAAAGTAGTTATTACAACTGGATACACAACTATTATTTTGCTGCATCTCTTATATTTTTCTTTAAATTAATGGAATCTCGGCTACAATTTACATATATTTGAATTTGGTTTCTTTCTTATATTGATATGTACACAAATAAATATATGTAATCAAAGATGACAACAAATATAAAGATACATAATATATTCATCTTTCTCTACAAACTGGTTAATAAATATTATTTTGAGTTTTGGATCTTTGAATAAGAAGTTCGACCTTTGTGTAAACAATTATTAGGTAAACTTTATTTATTAATTTAAAAATTAAATATGAGTCATTCAAGTTGTACTTTAAAGATGTTGTATAAATTAGTAATTTAATTTCTTTTAATGTTTTTAAATTTCTGTTTCTTTAGTTGAGAATTAACTAAATGGATCCATGGAATCTACCTAGATGAATTTAAGCCACACCATCACGACTTGATGAATTCTAGATGCATGAAGAGAAGACACATGTCAACCTAAATAATTATTTTTTAAAATTAAATTTATAATATAAATAGAAGACTTATTCTCCTCTTTTGGATCTTTATACTTTGTGTTGTCTACACTAGAGTTAATCACAATAAATTATATTTATTTAATTAAATATAAATTGTGGGAATCAATTCTTGCTCTTGGATCATTGTAGACATTATAATTTGACCAATTCATATCTTAGGCACATGTCTCGAACATTCTTCAAGGATGAAAATATATAAAACTATACAAAAAGATACCTCCAAGCAATTATGGTATCAAGAACTTAACACAAAACCCAAGAAAACACCCTACTCCTCTTTAAACCAACAGGCCACGACATTTGATCCTCACACCACTACCTTTTTATGATCTTACAACAGGGCGCGATCTCTTATCTTCATGTCTGCATCCTTTATTTGATCCTAGAACAGGCTACGACATTTGATCCTCATTGTCGCGTCGTTACTTTGATCCCATAATAGGCCACGACACTTGGAGGTCACGGCTAATCATGGTTCATACATTTTGTTCACAGCCACAACCTTCAAAGTTCATGACCGCATCCTTTTTTGTAGAACATTCTATTCTGAACAGGTGACAACATGCTAGAGGACGTCGTTGTCGCCCTAATGCCTATAAAGAGACACCATTTTTCAAAAACAAAAAATGAGAGAGAGTGACATTTCTAAGAGCTGATACTCTGCCGAATTCGATACTTACTCGATACACTTCCCGACCCTATATTCATTTTTCAAGACCTTACTCGTTCCCGAGTTGAGTTCGAGATACTGTTTGCACTTGGAGGACTCTTGGCATATTACTTGCTAGTTGATCCCGACTCAAAATATTTGAGGAGGCATTCACGGGTGGACGATCATTTTAAGTAACTATAGGATATCGTAACACTTTTAAAACCCCTTGTACCTTTTCTCGGGGGTTGTTACAATTAGGGTTACCATTTATTTATTTATTTATTTTAGTTCTCTCTTGCTGTTCATTTAGTAGTCTATATCAAGTATGCATATTCCTTTTAAGTCATAAAATATAGTAAAATCCTAATAAATATAAACATATTTGTAACTTTTATGAAAATCAGTATGTTAAGTATTTTCTGTTACATATAAGATATTGTGTTTCTCTATTTATCTAAACCCATTCATATACAGTACACTGAAAAATGTCTCTGAAATTTTTAAAACATGGTGGCCATGATCTTTGGTTGCCATGTTCATGTGTTTCTTTTGTTTAATATGATGGCCGCTATGTATATTTGTTACGGTTGCAATGTTTTCTTCATTTTTGGTCACAGCCGTGACCTTAGGTTCCTAAGGCCTCATACTTTTTGTTAAACCAGTAGTCTCAAAGTCATGTTTGAACTTTCTATTACCTTTATTTAATAATATATGCAGCATGAAAGATCTAAAATCTGTGTAGCATATTGTAGACACCCAAATTTGAACTCGCCGAATCTTAAGCTTATCCAGGTGTGTCCAATGATGAAAACCGAGTGGAATGATGTCTCTAAACGATCGCTGAGAAGCAATTCGAATTCAGTGCTCCACAAAATCAAATCGCAAGATCACAGTTCTTGAACCTTGTGACCGCAACCTTTTAACTTTGCGACCTGATCGTTCATTGGCCCAAGTAATTACACTCGCAACCTTTGAACCTTGCGACCGTTATGTTGAATGTTGCAACCGCAATGTGAATATCTTGAAAATCCTAAATTTGTTACAGTTGCAACCTTGATCCTCACGGTCGCAACATTTGAAGGTGGCAACCGCAACCTTTTTTAGCCCAGTCTGAGCTTTGAACGTGGCAGCATCTCATTGGTTGACGTGTTCTATATAAACATACCTTTGGTATGATTTTGATGAATACTGGTACTCTGTCGAATAACCGAGGAGGAAAGTACGATTTTAGTACGTCGAGACTCTGTCGTACTCCTAACTCACACCCCGATCCATACTACTGCTCGATTTTAACTCAAATACCATAATTAAATTGCTTCTCGAGGATTGAACTGACGATTCTACATTACACAACTTGAGAACTCATTTGGATTGTCGCGTTTTAGGTATTTTGTTAGAACTCCCGACATTTCTTTCCTCACTTTTTTTACCCCTGTGGAGAGGTCATGTTTTGAATTTGAATTTGAATTTGAATTTTCGAATTGCACGCTTCTTCTTTAGTTTTGTTATCATTAGATTTAATTACCTCGTCCATGTGTTTGATCGTCGATTTTGAGTCATGAATTTTAATTTTCGAACTGCATGATTATTCTTTAATTTTGTTGTCATTAGGTTTAATTACCTCGTCCATGCGTTTGATCGTCAATTTTGAGTTGTTGAATCAAGCACATGATTAATTTTAGAGAATTTGTTTAACTTTTATTATAGTTTGGTAAAAATAATCTCTATTGTGCCTTGTTTATACTACACACTAGCACCCAAACACACTGTCCATCAAAATTTAGTAATAAAAGTGCTCAAATTTCTCGTGGTCGCAACTACTATAGTTGCGGTCGTTACAAATATGCACTGACATGCTTGTGGGTGTGATTCCGATCTTCATGACCACAACCTTTTGGCCTTCAGATCTTGCGACCACAACATAAATATGTTCCAGTAATATTCGCAACCTTCACCCATTTCCAATAGCTTAATTATGTTCCAGTAATCTAATTGTGTCTTTACAGTCTTGCTATGATTGAGGCATCTAGCATGCAATTTGTAATATAGATCAGTATGTTTAAAGCTTTGAAAATCCTTAGCTTATTTTGTTTCCGTTTAAACCCATGTTATGCTAATGTTAACTATAGTTTAATTTTGACGTGATTAGGATTTGCTAGTTTATTTGATGATTTCATTCTTTGTATACCGCATGCGGTTTGCACCATGTATCATTTAGTCTAGATTTTGCATACTTTAGAACTTAGGATTTCTTTTCATGCTTTTGTTTGGTGTTCTACACACCTATAATATGGTATTTTTTTATTTGATTTTATATCTTTTCTCTTTGTCTCCACTTTGTATATTTGCATGCATTTGAGAAATCTAATTAAAGAACCAATGATGATCAGTAGAGGCTAATCTCACGGTTGGGTGAGCGGGGTGCCTAACACTTTCCCGATTCGTACCTTAACCCCGAACCCTTATTTTCTCTGGTTAAACGTTTTAAAGATCAGTGTCTCATTTTTGTTTTTCTTAATTTTTTTCTCAAAAATCAAGTGACGACTCTACTTTTTACAAAGAGAGTTTTCAAAATCTTTTAGTTTTCATTGTGTTAAATTTTTTTCAAAATAACTCTTGAATACCCTATTTTTTTAACTAAACCTAAAATCACGACGCCACAGTATTTTCTGGCGATTCCACTAAGGACTGGTTTACAAAATCAAATAAGAGCGCTAGTGTTATCATATGCTCTAACCCCTTGATTGTTGGGCGTGAAATGATGCTGCTTCATCCCCAAGCAAACTGCTATTCTAAGCGGGAAAACATTTAGCGTCAACACATTATCAATGAGCGTAATGAGAACCCACTTTTCCAGACATTTGACAGTGATATGCATGGGTTTGTTCCTTCCAATGGTAAATTCGTGTCAAAAAAAGATATTACCTTAGGCACTGCAGTTGGTAGGATTAACCCGATTAACTGTTTGGGAGTTGCATATATCGAAACATTGGCCTTATTCAAAACCTTCAGCATAGTTTGTCGGTGTTGGTGCGAAGTCATCAGTAAACCCCAAATACTGATGTTGGCCGGAGTCTTTTTTAGCTATCTCAGTACAACATTGTTTTCCTATTCTTTCTCTTTTACCTTTCCCTTTCCATTTGCTTGTCCCTTTTTTAAGTAAGCTGGTTTAAAATGCCTTCCACTCCTAGTCAGGTGCTCCACCCCTTCCTCAGGATCTCATAAACTTGGTATTGTATTTTCAGTTTGTCTAACCTTAGTGACATATGAAGAGTTCTTGAATTCCCATAGGTCATCCAAATCACTACCTTCCAGCGTTCTTTTCCTTTCCTCTTCATCCTCAATAGCCCATGTATAGTCAACATCATCCAACCCCCAAATGTCTTCTTTTATGTATGCCACTTGTTGCTCTCGAGCAACCCAAATTGTCCATTCTTCACCGTCTGACATCAACATTGTTTGGACTAGCCAGTAAGATTGCATTTCATCAACGTGCACCTCTTCTATAAAGAGTTGGGGAAGAGTAATACCGTCTAGAACATAGCTAAACCCTTATGGACGTACATGATAATCTAGTGGCTAGTCATCGTTGTCATTGCACTCTTCTTGGTTGTTTGGCTTAATCACTATCTCATATTCATCCCATGTAGTGTCATTTCATTCCTCCATATCCCACGCATCCCCGATTATGATTAATGAACAAGATTGATCTTCAGCAGCTGGAACACATGGACACGGAAGATATGCTGGGCAAATATAACAGTTGAGATGCTCCAGTTGCTCTGACTGAATGTAGTTTATACCGGCCTACTTGGCATGATTTAGCAGTAGGTTGGTTGTAAAAATTGGTTTCTATATGACAGACGGGGTTGGAATGACCTTATTATCGATGAGGTCCTAGATTTTGTGGCAAAGTCTCAGGCAATTATCAGTCAAATGCCCGTGACTGTGATGGAATGCACAATACTGAGAGGGGTTATATCTTGGTGGCAGCGGGTTTGATAGCGGCCTTGGATCAAGAAGCTTTATCATCCCCTTCTCGATAAGTTGACTTAAAGCTATGGTTAGAGGTATATTGAAGGGTGTGAAGGCTGTCCTCGGCATCTTTTGCTGTGGTGATTAGTTATTTCTGAGAGGTGGTGTAGAAAATGCGGGGTTCGGTTGTTCGGACTAGGGGTTCAAAAGGTTAACCTCGTTTAAACAGGAAACAAGGTTAGCAGAAGTGGTGGGTTGGTTCTGGTTATTAGTGGGTTAAGGCCTTCTCGATTTCTAACTTAGCTCTACTTTCTCATGTCTCCTGATTGAATCGTGTTCTCAATCTGAACCCCAGCATCAAATAGCTACTCAAATGTGGAGAGCGACTGTGTGATCAAGTAACGCTTAGGGGAGATTGCAGATTCTTAACCATGATTCTTACCCGCTCCTTCTCTGTAGGCCAATTTTTCATCTTGCCTACTTTGCCCCTCCATTTGGTTAGAAAGTCAAAGAACGACTCCTTAGTTTCTTGGCGGGTGATTTTAAGCTCCTGGGTAGTCACGTCTAGCTGGACGTTGTAGCTGTATTGGCTGACAAAAGATGTGATGATGTCCTCCCATGTCCTGGTTTTGGCGACGTCCAGAGAAAGGAAACATTTCTGCGCTGCCCCAGAGAGAGATCGATGAAACAACTATGCCTTCAATTGATCGTCGATTCCCAAAGGAGAGAGAATACCGACATACATCTTTAGATGATTTTGGGGGTCTCCAGTTCCATCGAACTTTTCCACGTTAGAAATCTTAAACTTATCGGGAAGCTTGGCATATAGGAACAAGCATAAGCCTCACACATCCAACATTTACTCCTCAACCCCTTTTGCTTTTCTTAGCACCATTTCCATCCTATTAATCTTATCCTCCAGCACGAATTCCTTAGACTGGGCCATATTTTTCTCTTTCACCACCACCTGGCGAGGAACCCAGAGTGGTGCTGCAACCTGTGGTCCATCACAACCTTAATTATCGTCCTAAAAATCCTCCCGGTGTTCATTCGAGTCTTCTTGTTATTCATTCACTACCAGTAAACGAGCCTAAATTGCTCAGATCTATGTTTGACACTGAATTTGAGCTTGTGTTTGTTGTTCAATCGCTCTCTATATATCAGCAATCGCCCTCATTAGAGCTGTCAAGTTCATTTCATTTTCTGCTATCTCGAATGGTTCCGTAGTATGTTTAGATACTCTGTAGAGTCTTTCGGTAGTAGTTTTGGCCCAAACACGTAAAGAATGCCGCTCTTCTGACCCAATGATCTAGAACTAGAACAAACTAGAGAACCCATAAGGAGAGAAGCAAACATTAAAAGCTCCTCGGACGGCACCCAAAAAAGTCGGCTAATATCACGACCCATTTCTAAGAACGGCGTTCGCGATCGGCCATCGAGTCAAAACCCATTCGAGACCTTTTATTTTAAATGTTTTTTTTCAGATATTTGTGGAAATAAACAACATTCTTTTATTAATTTCACAAAAACTATGCCAGTGATATTTTCAAAATTTCCCAGAGTTTACTAATGTATATGCCATAAATATTCATGTCCATAGGTACATCATAAGAGAAAAAAAAATATAAGGCAACAAAGGAAAAAGTAAAAAAAGGAAAACATGATGCATATACTCTAGCTGATTCATTTTAAGTATAACCTAAAATACGATTTTAATAAAAATATTAACAAAATTAGTGTGAGTGCATTGATATTTGAGTTATTACTTACTTTTCATTTTTAGAATGATATCCACATTCT
Organism: Heliamphora exappendiculata; assembly: GCA_034768845.1. Lineage (NCBI taxonomy): Eukaryota > Viridiplantae > Streptophyta > Magnoliopsida > Ericales > Sarraceniaceae > Heliamphora > Heliamphora exappendiculata. Next base: position 1,255,347 of record JAOTRH010000013.1, on the reverse strand, counting down.
GTCACGACCCATTTCTAATAACGGCGTCCGTGGCCGGCCAGTGAATCAAAACCCACCCGAAGCCTCTTATTTAAATTTTTTTTTGATATTTGTGAAAATAAACAACATTCTTTTATTATTTTCACAAAATCTAAGCCTCACAAGATTTTAATTTTAATTTCATATTAAAATTAGTTTCTTTCTTTCTGTCCAGATTTCAAAAATTTATGTAATCAAATCTTGCGAGGGTCAGGTGAATCTTATGATATCTGGGTTAATTTAGTTTCCGATTACCACTTTATAACGATCTTGCAGTGCACCACTATTGATACTATCTGAAAATGATTGCGAAAATACAGATTTTATAAAGATAAAAATGATAGTTTAAAGGGCATCCCAGTCGTTGGGGACCGATAAAGTATACCAACGAGGTGATGTAATAAGGGCGGCGGGTCACGGCCAAGTGACTAGGGAATGATCTTTTTCACTGCGGGGTAGCTCACCGGATTGCTTGTAAAACCATTTAATTGGATATCTTTCTAAAAATAGAATGCGACTAATAACTCAGATATCAATGCACTCACACTAGTTTTGCTAATGTTTTTTATTAAAATCGTGATTCAGGTGATACTTAAAATGAATCAGCTGGAATGGATGCATTATGTTTTTCTTCTTTTACCTTTCCCATTGTTGCCTTATATTTGTTTTTCTCTTATGATGTACCTATGGACATGAATATTTCTGGCATATGCACTAGTAAGCTCTGAAAATTTTTGGAAATATCACTGGCTTAGCTTTTGTGAAATTAATAAAAGAAGGTTGTTTATTTCCACAAATATCTGGAAAAAAAAAACTTAAAATAAGAGGTCTCAGGTGGATTTTGACTCACTGGCCAGTCACGGATACCGTTTTTAGAAATAGATCGTGACGGAGTTGGTATTAGAGCTAAACTTTTCTTAAAATTTAGAGCTTAGGACACCCACACCACTCTTGCGTATGCATGTTTTGATGTACCCTATTTTACTTTGATTTTATCTTATTGAGTAAATTATAAGAAAAAATATTCTTTATATGTAGTAGATCATGAATTCCATAAATAGCTTTGATACCTATGGAGGTTATCGACTAGCCCCTTCCCCAATTGGCACCAATTGGGATCCCCTTAAAGCTTACCCCTAGATCCAGAAACATATGCATACGTCACCAACGAGGGAGCCGATGAGTAATTATATGAGGAGATTGTGAAAGTGGAGGATGTGAAGTTGGTTTATTTAGTACTATGAAGCGAGTGGTGGTCATACACTATCTTGAAATTAGGATTTTGATGTGTCAGAAGACATTAGTGAATCTAAGTGATATGGGACATTATTAGATGTTGGTGAATAGGGCTACTGCTGCTGGACATGGAACTACTAGGCCCCCCTGAACGTTGTCCTTAGCCCTCCTAGGATGGTGCCAATACCCAGAAGAGATATTCCTCTAGAAGAGTTAGGGCAAGCCCATGCCCCCATCATAATTGAGTTAGATTCTGAACCCGAGGAGGACCCGTCTGAGCCGTTCCACTGGGACGTGCAATCTGAGCCGAGACCCTTTTTGATATATCCTTTTTGATGTTTCGTGTTTGGGGTTTTTTTTTTGGAATCTCTTTGTGTTTTCAGGCTAGATAACAGTTTTTGTGAGTCATTTTTGTTTAGTTATAGCCTAGTACGCCAAACATAATATATTAAGCATATAAATAAAAAGCTACTTTTGTTTGCATTATTTTGAGCTTTTTTTTATTATACCTCATGGATTAGGTTCAAAACAAAGATAATTTTTAAAATACATGTGAGAATCAAAAGGACAAATAATAATAACAATGATGGTGATACATATAAAAAAATTCCTTACTTTATGAATCTAATATTAAGATTACTTTTCTTTAATATAGGTCTATCAAAATGAACACGCGTAAGGTAACATGGGACAGAAATATGAATAACTTTATGGTATAAGCCAACGCACAAATGAATTAGATGCGTCGCATGATTTGAGAGTTAGCCCAGACATGCAGACAAACTCAACAACAACACCTAAACCCTCCTAATCACAACATACCACCATTAGTTGCACACCTGGGCCAAGCTCTAAACGCCCTTGTACCCCAAAATTTGAATGAAGACCCAAATGTACTGGAATTCTTGAAAATGAAGCTGCCTACATACAAAGGAGGACTAGTCCAAATCAAAATCAACAAGGGGTTATCAGCCATGAAAAAGATATTCGGAATGAAGACCTATACATTGGCACAGAAGGTGAGACTGGCAACCTACCAGCTCGAAGGTGAGGCGGAAAGATGGTGGAACTTGAAGAAGCATGGTGACCCATAGATGGAATGAGACCAATTCCCAGTTTGTTTTTGGGAGAAGTATTTCTCCCAATTCCTACGAGATGCGAAGTGTACAGAATTTTAGCAACTCAAGAAAAGGAGTGGAATGACAATTTCTGAATATGAAGCGAAATTCACTAACTTGGCAGAGTACACTCCTCATATGATCTCCACGGAACATATGAAGGCATGAAAGTTCAAAGACAGGTTAAGACCCGAGATTAGAATGATGATACGACCTTTATGTCTATTTAGCTGTGCGGATGTTGTTGACCGAACCTTATTGGTAGAGAAAGAAAATAATGACAGTAAGAATTCTTTGAAAGCTGAAAACGTCAAGCCTCAAACTCAGAGAGCTCTGGAAAAGGAGGATAAAAAAGGAAAGCCGTGGGGACATCGCGAAAAGGAAACCAGAAACCTATATGTCCTACATGCGGAAAGACCCACTCAAAAACTTGTTGGAGAACTATTGGCAGATGCTTTAATTGCGATGCTGAGGGCCGCCTTAGGAAGGACTGTCTAAGACTTCAGATAACTAACGAGGGGCAAGGACCCCAAAATCAAGGAACTGGAGGTGCAAGGAACCCGGTACCTGAAGAATGGAGAAACAACAAAAATGGCTAGAGGTAAGGACGGATGTTCGCCTTGGTCCTAGGGAATCCTCAAAATGTCAAAGTAGTTGCTGATAACATCTCTATATATTCTTTGCCTATTACGTATTATTTGATTCTGGCTCGACACAATCTTTTATATCATTTAAGTTTGCTAAAAAAGTAATCAAAATTTCAAAGCCTTTGGGATACAAATTGCTAGTATCTCAACCTATAGGTAAGAGAATAGTTTGCTCCATAGTGTATAAAGGTTGTAAAGTATCTTTCGATGAAGTTTTCTTTTTAGTTGATCTGATTCCCATTGCCATGGGACACTTTGACGCCATCCTTGGCATGGATTGGCTTGCTTCCAATCACGCCACTATTAATTGTGCTTCAAAACATCTCGATCAACCCTCTCATGGTAGTTTCTATTTTAAAGGGAGGAAAGTGTTCTCACCTATACCCTTTCTATCGGCAGTCTGAGGCTAAAAATATTTTAGGAAGGGATGTCAAGGATACCTCTATTGTGTGATCGAAAACGCATTTGAAGACCTAAAGTTGTCAGAAATTTTAGTAGTCGGCGAATATCCTGACGTATTCCCTGAGGAATTACCAAGAATGCCTATAGATCGAGAAATTAAATTTTCTATAAAAGTTGCGCCGGGAACTCAACCAATTTCAAAAACCCATGCTGTATGGCCCCTGCTAAATTAAAAGAGTTAAAGGATATGTTACAGGTGTTATTGGACGAAGATTTTATTAGCCCAGCATGTCGCCATGGGGAGCCCTAGTGTTATTCATCAAAAAGAAGGATGGGACGATGAAATTGTGTGTGGATTGTCGGGAGCTGAATAAGGTTACCATAAAAAATAGATACCCTTACCTCGGATCGATGATTTATTTGACCAATTGCAAGGTGTGAGTATTTTCTCTAAGATTGATTTACAATCAGGGTACCACCAACTGAAGGTAAAGAAGGAAAATATTGAAAAAACAACTTTTCGAACATGATATGGACGCTACAAATTTTTGATTATGCCCTTCGAGGTAACAAATACCCTGGCAGCCTTCATGGACCTAATGAACCGAGTCTTCAAAGGATTTTTGGATGAATTTGTAATTGTCTTTATTGATGACATCTCAGTCTACTCTAGAAATGAGAAAAATGATGCAAAGCAATTACGGAGGGTCACAGCTAACTTTCCAAGCATGGTACAATAAACTGTGATAAGCTACAAGCATTGAAACAACAGGATGCCTCAGTTGGGCCTAGGCCAACAGAAAACCAAAAAGCATAACATAGCAAACGAAAAACCCGAAGGAGAAGCCCTAGAAAAACCCAACCAACACCATTGAAAGGAACACACAACTCTCTAGAAGAAAGGTTGAAACAAAGGTTCCACGGGCCACAGGAAAAAATTGGACAGAACTCCGAGAGAGAAAACTACTCAATGCTAGACGAAACCTTAAGCTAGAACCCGGACAGGAACCAGAAGGGAAAACTAATCGAAACAAAACTGAGGGTGCTAAACTGACAACCCTGGTAGGGTCCCGAGAGAGAGAAAATTATCCTAAACTAACAAAGGGTCCTAAGCAAAAACCCAAGTAAAGCTCTGGGAAGAAGACCGAGATCCTAATACAAACAAAGGGTAACACTAAACCAAGGTAGGAACCCAAAAAGGAAACTAACCTAAACCCAACAGGGGTCTAAAGAAAAATTCAGGCATTGTTAGGGTTGGTATACTGAAAATCATGTTTTTAGTATTTAATTTTATTTAAATAAAATAAAATATTCTTTTTATGAGAATATTTATGAGCAATGTATATGTATCATTTCTTTAATGTTATGCATGGATGTTCGATATTCTGTATAGTATTTAATTTGGTGTGTAGAGTACGGCTT
>JAOTRH010000013.1:1201715-1250404 GCA_034768845.1 Heliamphora exappendiculata | reverse complement strand
TTGTTTAAATTGATGTAGTCTCTATTTTGATCTTGGATTAATTGATATTTTAATAAAATATTTATTTAATTTTTAAACTGTCAATCCACCCAATCCGTCATTGCAAAACCACTTAAAAAAATAACTAATCCGTTAATTTTATAAAGCGGGTGGTTCGGCGGTAGATTGAAATTTTTTATATCGTTATAAATAGTTTGATTAATGAATTTTCACTCAATTCGCACCATCCTAACCCACGCACACCCCTAGCAAAAAGTTAAGAAGCTTGGTTTACAATAGTTTTAAGCCAAAAAGTATTTTAAGTCATAAAAAAATTATTATAATTTTTTAAAATTTATTTTTATATAAATTTATATGCAATATAAATCTTGTTTGATAAATTTTGACGAGTAAATTTTAAAAATATAATTTTTATAAAAAATGAATGTGTGTAATTAAAGTTAATTATGATATGTTTAATAAATATATAAAATTATGTTATGTAAAAAAGAAAATTAAAAAGCTAAAAGCCGTTGAATTTTTAAATGAGATTTGTTTTGCTATTTTATTTTTTTGACAAAAAGAAAAAAATCGAACGTTAAACTTTTTGCTAAGTGAAACCTTAGATAAGGTTCAGCATGCATTTTGTTAAAAAGTTTGGAATTAATTTTAGAGAAAAATCTCAAATTTATATTCAATTTGTGTTTTTTTTAAAATGAGATTTTTAGTTTCAATTTTCTGAAATTTTCTTAAGTGGTGGCTAATTTTAATATAACCTTTTTAATTAATCAAGCTCGCGTAGTTTGTTCTGATTATTTCCCAATTGAAAAATTATATCAAACAATAATATTTTAAAACAAACCCATTCAAAAAACTTAGAGGCATCATTTGGTAATTTAACTTAAAAAAATTTTTTTAAGCCAAATAAATAAAACATTTGTTTGGTTAAAAAGTAAATCTAAGCCACAATGTACACAAAAAAATTTGTGATTTGAATGGTGATTATTTTTGAGACTTTAGGTTAAAAGACTAAGAATCCGGCTTTTTTTGATAACCTCACTAAAACTTTTAATTTTAGTTATTTTTTATATTAAGTCCAATAAATACAAAATTTATTGAGTAATTTTAGAATTTTCGAAAGAGAACCTAAAAACTTATCTAGATTTAATCACCTCACATTTCTCTCTCTTAATAGTTGGGGGTACAAAATAAATAAAGCTATAAAATCTAACTAAACACTGCTTAAGGATGACATGATTAAATACTAAATTAGCTCTCATTCTCTCTATATGGGTTCAAAGATTCAAAGTAAAAGTAAAAATATGACATTTTTTCTATTTCTTTACATATTTTCTCTCTTAAAGATTTACTTAATTTGGACATCAAAGTACCTCCACCAGTTATTGGTCAGGGACTTGTTTTTGTAGGTATTCAACCTTAAGAACACTTGGAGGTTCGTTTTTTTTCATTTTCATTAAGTTCTTCATCATCACTTAAGGGATAAGAATAATTTAGATTCCCTCAGTCTTTTCTCTCTCCCCAAAATTAATATCCAAATATTTTCATAGTTTGGGGTGTTTGGCAAAGCTAGTACTGCTAATAGTTTTTAGCTTCTTATTACTAATTTTAGTTATAGATTACAAGTTTTTCGAATGTCCATAATTTCTGCTACAACTTATAATTATTTTTTTTGTTTCAGCTACAAGTTATAAGTTTTATCAAATACTCACAACTTCTATTACAAATTACATTCTATAAATTATCAATTTCAGCAATGTCAAACACCACTTATGTCTCAACAAAATCGACACCTATAATTAAGAATTTTTTTATCTCTCTCTTATTGCCTCACCTTTTTTTTTCTCTCTTAAAATAAAATTAAGACCCAACAAATTAAATTCAATATTGTAACAATATCATGTGCACGTTTAATATTATTTAATAAAATTAAATCATATGTGATGATTAATTTTTTTCGAATGTAAATGTCGAATATAACATATCTAATCCAATAACAAGAATTTTTACCCTTCATAATTTAACTTGTTGGCTTATTTTAACCTTTTTTTTTGTCTTTTCTAATCCTTTTTATATTTTGGTCATAATTTTTTATTTTTTTAACTCATTTTAATTAGAAAAATAAAAATATATAATAATTAAATAAATAATAATAAAAATTCACTAAAAACAAAATAAACATATAAGCAGTTATCTCGATATGAACTAATAATTTTTTAATATGCATTTCCAGAAGGCAAACGCCGGTCTATATAAAGCACAGGACACACCCCGGATTCTTCAACCATCAGATCAAAGCGTTAGTGTTCCATTGCAATGGAACAGTATAGTTTTATTATGCTTTGGAATACACCAAACACAAGGTAGATATATAGGGTTTTGTTTGGCGTAAAGAGCTTCATGATGAACACAACAAAGCTGTCTCTGTGACTGTGAATCTTTGAGACATGCACTATTTAGGGTAAGGCCTAAGGGAGGTGACAGAAGAGAGTGAGCACACATGGTCATTTCTTGCATGATATGCCCATGCTCGGAGCTCATGCGTGCTCACTCTCTATCAGTCACACCCTCTCTCTCTCTCTCTCTCTCTCTCTCTCTCTCTCTCCTTCCTGTGTCATGGTTACTTTATACTTCTGTCTCTCTCTCCTTCCTGTGTTATGGTTACTTTATACTTCTGTCTCTGTTGTGTGTAAGGTTTAAAATATCAGCGTTATGTCGATGTATTAAAACTTGGAACTCTATATCGATATTTAGTTATGTATTGGAAGATACTGTCAAATATCGACCAGGCCTTGGTGGTTTGTGTGAGTAAGGTATTCTCTTTTCTTGACGCCCTCCCTCCTTGGGACTTTAAATCGATCACGTTATTGGAATCAATGTAATTTGGCTATGCATTAGTTAATATCGATATCGTTTATCTATCTTTTCTTGCATGATATGCAAGAAAAGTGCCATGAACGAGTAGATGGTTGGACTATATTAATTCTTTTAAATAAATTGTACAGTATTATCTTAAAATCATACTTGCCTTTGACATTTTTTTTAATAAATATGTTCCAACTATATAGTTTTTTTTATGTTAAATCAATTTGATTTTTTGTATATAAAATCTTCTCGATAACTTCTATAACATGAATTATTCATATCATCAACAACTATATATCAAATTGATGAGACACGATAGACATTTGATAGCAATATTCATGCAATAATGTACTGTTCAATTTAAATAAACACACAATCGTATCACTATACATACTTATATGTATTTTGATATCGTGATTTAGTATTCTGGTTCACTAAAGAATGGAACTAGATTGTTCAATATCAATTAATACATTGTTGTATTTTCAGATTCTTTTGTTCTCAATTTAATGTGTGTTGGTGTATTTTTTTTTTTTTGTTCATTTTTCCTTTTTCTGTTTTGGTGCTTGCTAATTAATCACTATGTATATGGTGCCATCTACATATATCACAAACAGCTATGTACTCAGAAACAAAATTCAAAAAAATATCTAAAATGTGATTTGGATCACAAAACTCATTAATTACTTAAAGAGCCAATCCGGGTGTGGAAAAAGGGCCAATATCTCCACTTAATAACTTAAAGAGCTGCAAAAAAAATTTTAAAAAATTAAGATAAATTACAGTTGTTAATTGACAAAAATAAACACTTTTTTTACTTTTAAAAATAATACTGACATCTTTTATATTTTAATATCTAGTGTCAAAATCACTGGTCCAATGGTAGCGGTGAAATATAATAACGAAAAAGGATGAGTTCAGCTTTTAAATTTTCTAGAAAGTATTGTACAAATAAAATATAATATTATTGAAAATAAATAATCTAAAATCGTTTATTTAGCTTAATAGAATCATGAAATATAAAGATCTGATCAAGAGTTTTGTTTGCACCGAAGATCTTCAAGGGTTTTGTTAATTTGTTCACACAAAAGTTATAAACCCGTACAATTTCTCTCTCTCTCTCTCACGCACACACACACAAAGAAGCAAATGAAACTATTCAGAATTCAGAGAAGTTTTTGGATTCTAAACCCCTTAACCTAAAACCAAAACTCAAAACAGTATCCTTTTACAGTCAAAATAGCAAGCTAAATATGAGAGAGGAGAGTGAATTCATTGCCAACACGGCGGGTCCTGCAAGAGTTCTCTTGATTCCGTCGGAGCTGAAACAAATCCTAAACGGAGCCATACCCGCCACTCCCACCATCACCGACCTCCGTCCCCACTGTCTCGCACCATCACCAACCTCCGTCCCGACTATCTCGCATCATCACCCCCCTCCATGGCTCCACCCCCTACCGCCACTGAACTTCGCCCCCACTTTCTCTCTCTCCACCTTCTCCGGCCCCAAATCCTCCACTGTCTACCCTCTTTCCTCCCCACCAGCGCCGCCATCTTCTCCTCATCCTCATGATCGCCTCTACATCTGCTCCTCCTCCGCCATTGAGACCCTCGACAAGACCAAGATAGCGACGCTAAACGGCCTTCCATTTGCTCCTCCACCGACGCTAAACGGCCTTCCATTTGCTCCTTTGCCGACACCAAGCCCACTTTCCTCTCTCTCCCTCTCTCTCTCCCTCTCTCTCTCGGTTACCCAACCCACTTCCCCTCTCTCTTTTTTGTTTAGCCCGTATGGGAGAATTAGGGAGCATTTTTTTATTTTTTAATTAATAAAATTAATTTTAATTAAATGTAAGGAAAAAAATAGTAAAATGTCACTTTTTAATTAATGCCATTTTGCCGACAAGTTTTACAGGGATGTAATGTCATTTCAAAAAAATTAGAGAAGTGTTTTTGTTTTTTAAGAAATCGATAACTATAATTTACCCAATTTTTATGGTGGGATGTCCGATGTTTGCACTTTGACATTAAATTCTGAACCTTTTTTTTTTCTTTATGATGAGAATGTCCAATGTTTGCGCTTGGAGATCAAGTAATTATCAGTCCAAACAAAGTCCCGAAAAATTACCCCAATGTGGAAAAAAAAATGAGATATCCATTGATCCACCCCATTGTGGTTCTAACTTGAAAACTCCCAATAAACAGACTCAAACTCTAGTCATCTGGGCTAGGTTTGGCAATCTTGGACATTAACATGCATACACGCACCTGTTATGTGAACAACTCAATGGTTTTAGTCACAAAAACATGAAGATACAAAAACATTAATCACACAAAGAAAAAGAAAAGATATATGGCTTTACAATGTACGCTACTGGAGGGAGAATAGGATTTTATTATAATTGTTAAGAGTATTTTCCCACATAGTTTGGTGTACTTAATGGGTGATCCCTTAATATACATAAAAAAACCTAACTCTACTTAACATGTTAAGCTTTTAAATTGAATACAAATTTTTTATAGTAATCAATAATTGTTACAATATTCAATGTTTCTATATATGCAGCCTTGCCTTCCGTGTTTTATAAAAGATCTTTATCCATACACGTATTGTTGTGGATGATATGATTATGTATTAGTCGATATCAAATTATGTTTTGTATCGACCAATGATTAGAATCATGCTCACAGCAACACACATGATCCTTCAATACAAAGTTTTGATTTAGCTTTCTTATTGATCTTGTGTTTTGCCCAACAAAAGCTTAAGCGCAACCTTGATCAGATATAAGCTCACTGTAGAGAATTAATGATCGAACACCAAAAACAATGGACGGTGATTTTCACGACACTTGCATTTTATGTATGCCAATAGAGAATCAAGTGTTTGGTAGGCTAAAACGCTATGGTATTGCATGCTTTTAATGATCAGCCACTCAATAATTGTTACAATATTCAACGTTTCTACATATGCAGCCTTGCCTTTCGTGTTTCATAAAAGATCTTTATCCATACACGTATTGTTGTGGAAGATATGATTATGTATTAATCGATATTGAATTATATTTTGTATCAACCAATGATTAGAATCATGCTCACAACAACACATTATCCTTCAATACAAAGTTTTGGTTTAGCTTTCTTATTGATCTTGTGTTTTGCCCAACAAAAGCTTAAGCGCAATCTTGATCAGATATAAGCTCACATTGAAGAATCCAACAAAAGCTTAAGCGCAACCTTATATAAGCTCACATTGGAGAATCCTAAGCTCACATTGGAGAATCCAACAAAAGCTTAAGCGCAACCTTGATCAGATATAAGCTCACATTAGAGAATTAATGATCGAATACCAAAAACAATGAATGCTGATTTCCATGGTACACTTGCATTTTACATGTGCCAATAGAGAATCAATTGTTCGGTAGGCTAAAACAATATGGCATTGCATGCTTTTAATGATCAGCCACTCAATGCCAAAAACAATGGATGGTGATTTCCATGGTACACTTGCATTTTACATGTGCCAATAGAGAATCAATTGTTTGGTAGGCTAAATCAATTGTTTAGGTTATGTTTGTTTTAAAGGAAAGGATTATGGGATATTTAGTATCTCTTTATTAATAATTCTAAGATAATATATTCAATATATTATTAATTTTTTATATTATTCATTCCTATGTTTGATTATTTCATATGACATAATAAATTAAAAAACAAACCTTATGGCCAAATGACAAAAATATACAATCTAATTAAAATCTATTTTTCTGTGCAATGCACACCCTGCTGACTGCTGACTGCTGACTGCTACTGCAAATCTCACCAACAAAAAAACATACGTCTCTTTTAAATTTTAAAATTGCTAATTGCTAATTGCTAATTGCTAATCTCACCCAAAAAAAAAACTCGTCTAAGGATGTTCAAACAATAATATCCAACCTAATTAAAATAAATAAATAAAACAGTTTTTCTCAATAAAAATAAACTATTTTTATGAATAAAAAATTAATAATAAAATATTTTTCTAAATCAAAAAAATAATGGATACTTTCTTTTCCTTTCAAGTAATATTGTTTTTTAAAAAAATTATTGTTATTTTCTAAGAAATAATAATAAAATAATCAATGAAATGCTACTAATTGACATTTGATATTAATTTTTAATTTTGGATTGTCAATTCTACCATTTCCCCTATGATAGAATTATTTTATATTTATGGGATTCACAATCCATCTTGGATAGTGTATCTAAACTCATTTGTTGTAACCAAAAATGAGATACATAATTGTTAATCAAATTCTATATTTGTATTCTTCAAAACAAACATACCCTTAGGATTTAAATGAGGGTGATAATTCCCGTGAGTATAATAGCTGCAGAGTCATAAAAAGCTGTTGTAGCGCCAAAATAAGGGAGTTTATACATAGGGCCTTTTTTCAAAGTCAAAAAAGACTTTTTGAGGGGGTATTATTTGGACCTTATTTGGCAAAATTGCCGCATGGAAAAAACAGCCAAAATGCTGAGGATAAATATCCTTTAAACTGAATCCCTATGGTGGTGGAAGTGGTTAATAAGGGTTGTTTTAAATGTATATAAGTGGCAATGTGGGAGAGATTTGTTGTAAAGGAAAGAGAATTGGTTTACTTGATGAGTAACTGATTGGAAGCAAAACATGTGATACTTGGCATTCAGAAAATGAGCCAAGCAGATGGAAACTAACTTATAGCCATTAGTGGAGAAATACATGGAAAATAGAATAACAACTAATTTTTTGGGCTTATGAATATGCAGGTAGGAGCTAAGAAAGACACACATCAACATATCAACACATTGAGCTCCATCTTTGTTTATGTTCATAGCTTTAGTTACATAACTGCAATTTTCATTTTAAGTTTTTTTTTTTCCGCGAATTTCAATCACTTCGGGGTGTATTTCAATTTTAACTAAGTTTAATTCCAATTTATTTCTATTTAAGTTCCTTTTTTTCTTCCAAATGCTTGGGTATTTATAAAAGTTCTCTTCATTAAGGCAATTTTGAATCGTGTAACTTTATTGCTTGAGATTACACACAATCGACTTGATGGAAGTCAGGTTTGGTCCATTACTCACAAAGTCGGACATATAAGTACTGTTATGATACAATACGCCTGCAATTTATCATTATGTCCTAAATGATCTTCAATGCAACATGATCCCACGCATATGAAGTGGCTTGGAACATTAATAGGGCCGCTTGGAACATTAGGGCCTCATACGATTTGTTTTCTTTAACAAAATATTAACGCTCTTCTTCTTTGACACAAATGCTTATTTAATAAAAGAAGATTTTAGGTATTTGATTATGTTTTTTTACAAACAATAATGGTATAGGTACTGCGTTCCAATTCTTTTATTTTTTTTTGTTTTTGAAAAAAAAAGCCTCTTATTATAATAGTATTAGGTTTGAACATTTTCAAATTATATAAGTTCGCTCCTCTAGAGTTGCAGTGGGGGCGTTGTGAAGATTGTAAAGAAAAATCTATGGACAATCCCATTTGAATGGGCGTCCAGACGGAACAGGACAGTGTGGTCTATGTTCGGACGAAATAGGACATTGTGGTACCCGTTTGGACGAGTGTTCGTATGGAACAGGACAATATGTTTCCATTCAAATGAGCGTCCAAATGGATGGCGGTGAAATGCTACGTGTGTTAACTCTAATCTCTGTTATTTTTTTATACCTATATAAGCGTGTTTCATACCAAATCCTAGATATGAGTGTAGATACAACATTGTAACCTATTTTCTCTGAAGAATAGTGAAATCAATGAGTATGTAGACATAGGTACCAACACGTAAATCTTGTTTGTTGTATTTTTACGGTTGCTTTTATTGCATGTTTCTTCTCATGTGGCTTATGCGTGATTCAAAGGCTTGTGGGTTAGATTGTTCATCGTGTTCAATCCCCAACAACTGATATTAGGGCTCTAGGTTTGGAGGTTGAAGAACGCAACATGGCAGAAGAAGAAAATATCAAGATTAAGAAGTTCAATGGTCTGAACTTCGCCTTCTGGAGGATGCAGATCGAAGATGTTTTGTATCAGAAGGATTTGTTTCTTCTGTTGATCAGGAAGAATTTGGAAAAGATGCTTCAAAATGAATGGAAAGTATTGGATCGTAAAGCCCTAGGGACCGTACGATTAAGTCTCGCACCGTTAGTGATATCCAATATAGCAAAGGAGAAGATGACTACAGATTTGTTGAAGGCATTGAAAAGGATGTACGGAAAGCCCTCAGCGTCAAATAAGGTATACTTGATGAAAAGTTGTATAGCTTGAAGATGGCGGATGATATTATTATTGCTGAACATCTCAATGAATTCAATACCATCACAAATCAGTTAGAATCGGTGGGTGCGGGCATTTTCATTCAACCCTCGGATGCGCTCGAAAAATGGTGCATTGGATATCCATTGTTTTCAAAAAAATATTCTTTTCTTTTAAAACGAAAATCCAAGATATCCAAACATATTTTAGAAAAATAAAATCGCCACTTGATTTTTGAGAAAAACTAAAAAGACGAAAAGAAGGCCACGAGTCTTTTTAAACGTAACCACAGAAAAAGAGGTTTCAGGGGTTAAGGTACGAAAAAAAAATGTGTTAGGCACCTTTTTTGCCCAACCGTAAGGTTAGCCTCTACTTTGTCAACATTGGTTCTTGTTTTAAATTTTTCAAAGATAATAAATATAGAAATGGAGGTTAAAGAGAATTCAATCAAAAGCATACAACAAATAAAAGGGTTTCTAGCTAAATTCTTAAGGGTCATGCAACTTGGTTATCATTTCTAATCATGCCAAATTTATTGTTTGAGTAAAGTAATACAAAAAAACATGCAAATGAAGGATCAAATAAAATAAGAAAATAACTAAAGGTCTTGCAGTAAAAATTTTGTTTTCTAACATGCTACATACAAATCAAACAAAAAGAAGAGAGGGGTTCGAACACTATTTTTAAGCTATTGGTCATATAAAAAATTCATGGCCGTAACAACAAGATGTTGGGATTGTGACAAAAAAAGCAACAAAACTCGCGGCCGTGAGAGCCAAAGGTTGTGGCCATAGTATTTTAGAAACCTAGAGAGATTCTCAACATACAAGATCCAAAGGAACTCAAACAGATAGAATGTACATAATAAAAAATCACAGTTTATTTTATTAAAGTAGGATCAACTAATTATTACTTCAACAGTAATACGAGCCTCAAGGTATAATACATATAGCATTAAAAAGAGGTGACATAATGGTTCAAACATGATTTTCAGGCTACTGCTCCCACACAAAGTTCACAGCCGTAGCAATAGAATGTTGCGGCCGTAAAAAAATAAATAAAAGATGGAAGCCATAAAGAAAATAAGTAGCGGTCGTAATAATAAGGTTAAAATAACTCACGATCATGACAACCAAAGGTCGCGGCCGTTAGATTTTAAGAGTTACAGAAACATTTTTGGGTGTCCAGTGTACCAGTAAACAAGAAACCACTTTAGAAACATTCTGATCTATTTATTACAGAGAGTTGTAAACATACTGTTTTTCATTAAAATTCTCATATAAACATACTTCCACATGCATTATTTGCATACTATTATTATTCAAAAGAAAACATACTTGATATAAATCAATAAATGGAAATCTTAATCATGACACTCCTAGAAAAGAGAAAATGAAGGTTTAAAAAGCGTCATGATTTTCTAAGGTTACCTAGTGTAGATAGCCGTCTCGAACGTCCCTCGAATATGGAAGACTAGAATCACCGAGTAGTCTGTGATCCAAAACCTCATCAATGCAAGCAAAGTCACAATCTCAGTATGTGGTATCGAGAATGTGAGTATCGGGAATATTGGGAATATTGGTCGGGGAATGAAATCGATAGAGTATCGGTATCAGAATGTTCTCCCTTGATTTCTGTGAAAACAGCGCCTATTTATAAGCATTAGGGCAGCATAGAGATCTTCTAGGATGCTGCCACATGTCCAAAAAGATGTTAACCTCGCGGATGTGTCCTTATACATGGCAACCGTGAACTTTAATGTACGAATCGAGATGACCGTGACCTTCAAAGGTGGCGGCCTGTTGTAAGATCACAAAAAGGTAGCAGCCGTAAGGAACAAAGCTCACGCCTATTCTAAGATCACAAAAATGTAGCAACCGTAAGGAACAAAGCTCACGTTCTGTTTGTTCAAAAATAAACAGGATTGAAAATGTAAGACTATAGATGAGTCAAACTATGTTGAGTTTAACGAGTCATCTAACAGAGTCTTGAAACCTTAAGGTGAGAACCCAAAACCTACTTCATAGCCAGAACCACACCCTCATTCTCAAGAGGTCTACCATAATCAGTAGGTCTACTATATGTTATTCACCTTCATTGCATTATCTGTTATTAACTAACAATGGTGAGATATAATGCTTTGAAGAAGCTTTGCAGGTTGAGGCAAAGTGTGAGTGGGAGTATGCCATGAATGATAAGATGCAATTTTTATCTTCAAACCAAACTTAGGACTTCGTACAGTTACCCAAGGAAAGTCGGCACTGCAAACAAGTGGGTTTATAGGCTGAAAGAAGAATCTAATAGAAACGAGCAGTACATGGCAAGGCTGGTAATCAAGGGGTTCTAGCAAAAGTCGGGGATAGACTACACTAAGATATTTTCACTGATTGTGAGGATTTATACCATCAGGACAATATTGAGTATTGTGGCTACAGAAGACTTACATCTGTAGCAACTAGATGTCAAAACAGCATTCCTTCATAGGATTTTGGAGGAGAAAATCTATATGCACCAGCCACTAGATTACTCAAAGAAAAAGAGGGGATGGTCTGCAAATTGTAGAAAAGTTTATACATACTAAAACAGGCACCCAGGCAGTGTTACAAAAGGTTTGATAGCTTTATGAGAGATACCTGGTTAATGTCATGGAGATCACTATTGTTACATTAAGCAGTTTGCTACATCGTATTTGATGCTTCTCTTATATGTAGATGACATGTTGATTGCAGAATCAAGTATGGATGAGATTTCAAATCTCAATGGACATTTGTCCAAGGAGTTTGCTACGAAGGACTTGGGGGCATCCAAATAGATCCTTGGCATGAGAGTCAGTAGGGATAGAAAGGGCAGAAAACTAAAGCTCTCACAGTTAGAATATGTTGAAAAGGTCCTGAAACAATTTAACATGAAAAGTGCTAAGCCTGTTAGCACACCTTTGGAAAGTCACTTCAAACTTTCAAAGGAACGGGGAGCTGTCATAAAAGAAAAGAAGAATTACATGGTTAAGATACAGTACGCGTCAGCTGTAGGTAGCCTTATGTATGCCATGACCTACGTGAGGCCAGATATTTCTTGTATAGTGGGAGTTGTGAGCAGGTTTATGTCTAATCTGAGTAAGGAGCACTCGGAAAAAGTAAAATGGATTTAGAGGTATCTTAGAGGAACTACGAATTATGCTTTATGTTATGATAGCTCGGGGATTTGGTTGTAAGGTTTTATAGATTCAGGCCTAGTAAGAGATATTGACTATAGAAAAAGTACTACCAGGTATGTATTTACCTTGGGCAGTGTAGTAGTCAGCAGGGTATCTAGAATGTAGAAAATTGTGACTATTTCTACAACAAATGTGGAATATGTAGAAGCGACAGAGGCGTGCTAGGGGTTGATATGGCTGAAGGATTTCTTAAAGGAATTGAGTGAATAACATGACAAATGTAAGTTGTTTAGTGACAATCAAAGTATTATATATCTGGCGAAGAGCTTGACATTTAATTCAAGGACCAAACATATCAGCATAAAGTATCATTTCATCCAGTCTCAGTTAGAAGATGGGTAATTTGATCTAAATAAGATTCACACAAGTAAAAATTCTACGGATATGTTCATAAAAGTGGTGACAATAGAGAAGTTGATGAACTCTTCAGCTTCGGTTGGTCTTCAAGCTTAGAAGACGAGAGAAGACTCATATGGGTTTGTTAGCCCAATGATTTTTTAATTTAATTTTAATGATTTTTATATTTTATTTTTTAAGAATAAATAATTTTAAATAGATAATATTTTATATTTTCAAAATAAAATTGTTAACACATTTTGAACAATCAAAATTGACACTTTAGCAAAAAAAAAATGACTTTTATCTCAAAATGTTCAAACACTTAAGAATTCTTTACTTAGAATTTTTTGTATTGATCTTAATTGAAAATTAAGTCAAACACTTTTAAGGCAAAGTATACTTAAAACTTATCAACTGTGTCAACACCTATTGATCAAATGGTTTGACAGCCTAGCTGTTTTTTAAGTTGATCTTCAGGTATCAAAAAGTTAGTGTCGACACAAACTAGTTTTGTGTCAACACAAAAGTGACGAAGTGCCTAAGACTCATTTTGAGTCGACACAAACATATTTTGTGTTGACACAAAAGAGATCCTCACTTTTGGTTTTCGAAAATTTAGGTCGACACAAATAAAAATTGTATCGACACAAAAGTCCCGAGCCTGCCTGCAGATTTTTAGTGTCGACTCCAAGACAAATCGTGTCGACCCAAAAGTCCCGAGCCTGCCTGCAGAATTGACCCCAAGAAGATTTATGTCGACACAAAACAACCGAAACTGACTGCAGAATTTTGGTGTCGACCCCAAAGCACATTTGTGTTGACACAAAAGTACCGAGACTTCCTGCAGAGATTTAGTGTCGACACCAGAGACAAGTTGAGTCGACACAAAATGGTTCCTCTGGATGTTGAAGTTTCAAACGAGTCGACACCAGATTCATTTGTGTTGACCCCAGAACGTTGGAAGGTAAAGTGCAGAATTTGTGTCGACCCCTCAGAAGATTTGTATCGACCCAACCACTTAAAGAACCATGCCCTAGACACTTTGTGTCGACACCAAAGAGATTTGTGTCGACCCTAAAGACAGAAATTCAAAATACGGCAGATCTCAACGGTTGAATTTTTGGCATTTATTGCCGCCACCTACCTCCAACGGTCAAGAACTCACAAGAACTTATATAAGGAGTTACTTCTCAGTATTTAAGAAGGTTGGTGACTTGCATTTACTGTTCTATTGCTCAAACTAATATCAGAAATTATCAAGCTCACATTTATTGCTGCAACTCCTGTTCTTGTTCCCCATCTCTCTTTACCTTTTCATTTATTGTAAATCAATCTTGTAAAGAGAGTGAGTATTCTTCATTTATTGTAATCAATGGTGAGTCACCCTTTAGCCTTTGAGTGAGTGAGTAAAACTCATCAAAGAAGAGTTTAAGAGAGATTAGAAGAAAATATGGGCTTATTTTCATAGAATCTTCTTGAAGCTGAAATAAGCTTGTGAATGTGCCCGTAAACATTCAAATAGCTCAAGGAGAATCTTGAAACTTAAAAAGATTTGAAATCCGCTTGGAAGTATTCTGATTAGTAAAAATACTCAATGGAGATCTTGAGGAGTAGACGTAGGCTAAGATAAAATCAAACCACTATAAATTCCTGGTCTCTGGTTCTTTTTCTCTATCTCTCATCTTTTAATATATTTGGATTGCTTATATATTTGTATATCTTACTTTATTACAACATTAAAATATTTCTAAAAAGATTTTTAAATTGTTATTTATTTTTTTTAAAGACCCAATTCACCCCCCTCTTGGGTTGCCTAGATCTAACAGGGTTTACTCATTCGGCTCATCAAAATGGCAGATTAAGGGTATTAGGGGACTTAAGAGAGGTTTTACTTCAAGTGAGAGATTATCAATATTAACGTGAAGAAAAACCTTTTAGATAAATCCCGTCCGGACAGACCGGGACAGTGTGATCTCCATTCGGACAGGCGTCCAGACGGGATAGGAAAGTGTAGTTTCTGTCCAGACAGGCGTCCAGACGAGCGTCCGAACAGATGGCGACAGATTGCTGCACGTATTAACTCTAATCTCTATTATTTTTTTATACCTATATAGGGTATCGTACCAAACCCTAGTTATGAGTGTAAATAGAACATTGTAACCCATTTTCGCTTAAAAATAGTGAAATCAGTGAGTCCATGGACGTAGGCACTAATTTTCAAACCACGTAAATCTTGTTTGTCGTGTTTCTGTGGTTGCTTCTATTGCTTGTTTCTTCTCTTGTGGCTTGTGCGTGACCCAAAGATTTGTGGATTGAATTGTTCATCGTGTTCAATTCCGAACATGTATATCATTCAAGGTAGGTAACGGTAATGATAGTGATAGTGGGGTGATTGTAGCTGTATTAGTGTGATGGCAGTTGTGTATGTTATTAATATTTTTTATTAAATCCTAAAATATATTTCTATCTTAACCAAAAAAAAAGAATAGTATGCACAATTAACTCATTTTTCATTTATCAAGAAACCACTAAGATGAGTAAGAATCACTCTAATCATGGGATGAATGCCAACCCCGCTGGGTAGAGCTCCTCTTCCATATCTATATATCTGCATCTTCCTCAAATGTAATTTCTATATACATTCAGAAAGGCTTTCTCAACACTAAAGAAAAACTTTTGGGTATTTTTAGATATTATGTAACTGGTGGCTCTAAAAAAACTTATTATAATAGGCATAAAAAGACTTAAATTTTATAAATTATATAAAAAAATCTCATGTATCAATACTTATCGATAGCCTCTTTTTAATAACTCTGCTAGTGTGAACTTCTATCATCTCAAAAATAAAAAATAATAATGACATATTAATATTATTTTCTTAACATAAAGAAACATGTAGAAACTAGCGATGGAATATTAGTCACCGGAAGACTTTTGGCTTGCCCCTACAAAATATGGTGGCTAAGACGGGTGGCATGTTCCAATAGCTTCCAGACGGGCTATTATGCCTATTCAACATATTCCTATTGTGATATAATTCCATTGCCTTCGAGATTTTTTAGTGACGGAGTGATCTTCTTCGTTGGTGTCACTAACAAATGATGTTTTTTTTTTCTCAAACTTTTGGGAACTGGAAAAAGATGAGAAAAAACATCTCAAAAGGACTTCTTGGTGTTCTTAAAAACTCATTTGAAAAAACCTTTCTTTGTATTTCAACAAAGAAATAATGTATTGATAGAAAAGACTAAAGAAAGAGAGCAAGACACGAAAAAAAAATTGAGTAAAAATGTGCAGGAAAGTTTGAGGAAGGGAATACATTAGAAAGAACGAAAGACAAAGGCATATAAGTGCTCTTGTTGAAAGAAAAATGATATGGAGAGAGAGAGAGAGAGAGAGGGAAGTCTAATTGTGATTAATAATCTTGATGCACACAATTTAAAAGAAATTTCAAACTTGCAAGATGATATTTATAGGATGATAATGTTGAAATTTTGTGAATTTAATTAGCCATTGAATTCCAGAATTCAATATCAGAATTTATTTGTAATTGAATTGGCCAATTCAATTGGCAAATGAATTATGAGAATCAATACTATTGAATGGTTATTGATTTTTCTGTAACCCCCTCCATGATAGAATGTCTATATAAGTTGTCATCTCATTTAGTTTTTTGATACAGAGAGATAGAGAAAGAGAGAAATACAGCAGCAAGGTAAGAATCAAAGGAGAGATACAAACAGATTCCAAAGTTATGGGAGTAAGAGAGAGAAAGACACACGGGGTACGTTCGTAGCCGATTCTTGGTAGTGTCTCAACGATCGTGTCAGCCGTTTTATCCTGAGAGAGTGACTCCGGTAGAAAATTTACAACACCATCGGTATGCGGCAAATCATTCTTAAGAAAACTGCGTTTGCAAGACTCGATTTGCATATTCTGTTTATGTTAATTTATGTATTTCGTTTCCTGTAAATTCTACTTATTGCAATTGTTGAAAGTTAATAAATATGTATTTTCTAGATCACCGAACATGTATATTTTATTGTGGCGTTGAATTTCTCCCAACAATCTTAAGAATGATATTATTCTCCAACAAATAACTCTCTAAAAGATAACAAACGGAAAGTAAAATGCGAATGTCTAATATTCTCTATAATTTTAGTTTCTGACAAAAGAGTTTTACGTTAGATAGTAAGTAGTTTGGGCCAGCATAAAAGACTTGATTGAATGAATGTTGCCACTTGTCTTATCAATATGTGAGATTTCGATATTGATAGAGTATTGTTGAATTCGGGTGATTTGCCGTCAAAATTAGATAGTTCAACCCTTTTGAAAGTATTTTTTTTTGCCGCCGCTAGTTCCTCAGAAATTATTTCCATAGTAAGCTTTTACAATAACTCTTGATAATCTTAACCAAACATCGTCATCAATGCCAGCAAGTACATCATTTCAATTTTAACCAAATATCCATTCATCTGTTAATATTTTATTCGGCTATACCGTTGATTTTTTATAATTAAAAAAAAATCATAACTAAAAGAACTCTTTCTATAGTTACATTCACCGCTGAGAAAATCAATTCTAACTTAATTTATAAGCAAATACACTAACAATATTTTATATTCTTCCTCGCAAGCAAATAAAAGAAAATCAAAAAAATTCAAACATGTCACTTAAAGAAGCAATTCAGGATTCAATACTGCAAAATGGTGGTTAGGCTGTTGAAATTGTATGAAGAAATTGGGGATAAGTCCTATTTTCAAAAAGTGGTTGAGGATTAGTTTTTTTTTTAATTGTGTATTTTATAAAATTACTTGGTTATAGATCGTTATAATTTCTTTTTAAGTTTAATTGACTTTATAATTAAAATAAAAAAAATTGTAAAAAATTTGTTTTATTAAATGGCAGTTACTAATATTTACATAATCATATTTCATTCTGATTGTGTTATGCAAAAAATCTGTTTTATTAAATAGTAGAGTTTGGTGGCTTTGTTTTTTGTTATAATGTTTTGTTTAAACCATTTTATGTTGTTTTTCATTATCTTTGGTAAAATTGTAAAAAATAATACACATTAATTAAGTGGTTATTTTATTTTTTGTAACAGAAAATGATACACATTAATAATGTTTTGATTAATACATTTTATATCGTTTTTTGTCTTCTTTACTAAAATTGTAAAAAATAATACACATTAATTAAATGGCGCTTTATTTTTTAAACAAAAAGTGATACACATGTCAAAATATTAATTTTAAAAATAATACATATGAAATAATGTCCTGAAATGTTCTAAAAATATATCATTGTTTCATGTTTACTATTTTAGGAACTTTTGTTTGGGATAATTGCTTATTTGCTTATTTAATTTTATTTATTTTTGTTTTTAATAAAATTTTTTCAGTATTTAGTCAAACACTTATATTTTTAACTCTTCTCATTGAGACGAGTCAAAAAAATAAAATTATTTTATTAAAATATAAAGAAATATTCAAAAAAAAACAAAAACAAAAATAAGTCAATAAGCCAAATTTAACGTTGCTTATTTTCCTTTTTAGTAAACTTTCTTTTATCTTTTAATTAATTTTTTTAACTTTTTGCCTTCATCTTATTCAAACGATTTGAAAAAGTAAAAAATTTTAATCAAAAAAATTTTAAAAATTCAAAAAAAATAAAAATAAACAAAATTCTTAACATTTAGTCTAAACAGGCCCTAGGTTAACATTATTTTATACAATAGCTCTCGACGATGTTAACCAAACATCGTTTACCAAGGCTAGCAAATACATAATTTCAGCTTTAACCAAACAATCATTCATCTGCTAATCTTTTATTCGACTATGTAATTGATTTTTTATAAATATTAGAAAACCAAAAAAAGTCTCTCTGTAGTTACATTTGCTGCTGAGTTAGCCTTTGTTTGGCTATCGGCTTAGAGTTGATTTTTTGATTTTTTGCTTAAAGTTTAAAAAGTCAAAATTTTTTATTTTTTAACACCTAGCTTTCAACCTATTTGCTTTTAAACTTTTTGACTTTTTTCATAATAATTTTTAATTTTACTATTCTACCTATAAAATTACACAAATTCTAACCAAATAATCATACTTCAGCTTATTTAAGCTGAAGAACAACTCTGAAATTTTACATTAAATTTATTTGACTTTTTTTGTGGCTTAAAAATCACTATTTTTCCAACTAAATAAATTTTTTAATTTTTTAATTTAAAATAACTTAAAACAAAAAAAAATCAACTTAAAACCAAGTTACCAACCAAATGCTTAACTTGATAAGCAAATACACTAATTGAGATACTGGTAGTGTTTATCTTAACTAATGGAAAATAGCTATTTTTATCTTCTTTAAACCTTTTAAACCTTTAATCTAAAAGTAAAAATTTTTAATGAAAGTTAAAAAGAAAATCACTGAAGATGAGAAAACAATTATAATTCAATTGAAAATAGCTATCTTTTTGTCTTTTTTAAACTTTTTTTTTAATTTAATTTTTTTACTTTTTTTGATTCCTGGAGATAAGATCATTTTTGTCTCTCGTAATTAGATAATCTGGGTCAGTATTATCTCGCCAAAAACAAGTGTCATATAATACTACAACAATTAAAGATATCATACAAATAATCTCACATAATACTACAACAATTCTTTAAGTAGCTAAAATAAAAAAATAAAAAGCCTTTGAAAGCAATTGCAATTTTTTTTCTTCTCGCGCTCTGCGCCAGCAAGCAACCAGCCAAATTACCAATACAAAAGCAAATCTTCATTGTCAAAGGAATTTATGAATGCCAATCATCTTACAAACCAAGTTGTGAAAAAAATTTTAAGGCTCGCTACACTCTCTCAAAGTACATGATATTCAACGCCGTCATCGGTATGTGATCCACGGCATTTTCTGAGAACCAAGTGCTGATAATGCTTTTAGAAGAACCCGTCGGTATTCCCACCGGCCACTTATCAACAAGCTGGAAACCAAATTGAGACGCAGTCGAAAGAATGGACGGCTCATCCACTCTGCGCAAGACGTGGCATAGAATAAGAGCCGGTCCACGCTCTTCGCTATTGCCTCCATCAGACGATGAGAAAAGCTCCTTTGCAGTTGCAAATAAAGGTGAGATTGAATCGGGAACGTAAGTTACATCAGTGCCTATAATGATCTCGAAACCTCTATCATTCAATTCCTTGACAGCTTCAATATGATCTCTATTCCCCCACTCTAGTCTCCTTGTGACGAGTTTGTCCAGAGATGGTGGTTCGAGATTTGTCGTAAGATTTTGCAACAAGAGGTCAAGCGCCTTTGTGTCTCCATCGGTTGCGACCACGAGGTCTGCAGATCTAACGGCCACCATTGAGCAGATGCCGCCACAGCCACATCCCAGTTCCAACACCCTTTTCCCGGCAACAATTGTTGGATTGGCAGCAATGATGGAGGCTATTAGCTGGGCTGATTCCCAAAGCATCAGACCAGTTGATTTGCAGGTGTGTTGGTACTCTCTGGGAAGAACTTTTATCTTGAAGATGGCATCCCCTAGGTTGACCTCAATAATCTGAGAGAAAGAAACACAGACAAGACTACTATAAACAGAAACTCCGAAGAGAAATCACTTCGTTTGGTTGCTCTTTTTGTTACTGTAAGGCAAGTAAGAAAAAAATTCATTTGGTTAAAAAATGGCTTTATATCACCATGCAGAAAGAAATAGTGTGATTTGACGGTTAACTTTTTCGGGGTTTTAAGTAAAAAGGCTAAAAGTTCAGCTTTAAGCCGAAACCAAACAAGTCATCTAGGGATGTAGGTTCACACAATGGCAGTGATTAATTAAACAAAAAACAGTAATATATTCAAGACAAGGAAAGAAGCAACACGGCCGTGTCTTACACTAGATAAAATTAAAACTAAAAAATAAATATCTAAAAGACCGGGAACATGAAATATGAACATAAAATTCTCCCATAACAATATTTCGGAGAAGGTAGAAAAATGAAGTAGAAAGAAAGGACAACTAATCCATTACCTCATCATTGGATGTCGAGATACCGAACATCTCAACACCCATGCCCTCTGACATGTCTATCTCAGAATCATTTACAGGCTCCTCCAAAGTGATCTCCTTAAGCTCAGGCATCGAACCCTCTTTACAAAACAGATGTACCTCATTTCCAGATTTTGTGGAAGATAGGTAGGTAGCATCATTTAGCCGAAAAGCGGCTTGGATCCAACGCCTGAAATCAAATGCAATAATTCACAACTGCACTAGGGATTACACAAAGAAATGGAAACACTTTGAAAACAAGAAAATCAGTAGACTTTGAAAGATTCTTTTTTTTTATTGGTACTGAATGTAGAATTTGAAAGATTAAATCTGCAAGATGTCAAAATGAGTCAAACTTTCTGGGTTACTGGATTTAAAAATGGCTACAGAAAAAGTCCTACTATAAGACAATTGATTAAAGGGGCTTTCAGCGAAAGGTCCAAAAAATTAAATTTTAACGTACAATGTACACCAATAAAATTTTTAACACGCGAGATCTAATCGCCTACAACACAGATAAATTTAACACAAATAAATAAATTTATATGTAATGCATACAGATAAATTTATCTGTCGTCCTTTTCTAACATTGACAAATGTTAGACAGATAAATTTATCTGTTAAGTCAAATAAACACAAGTAACAAATAAATTTATCTGTTTCTTTCTAGTATTGAATAATTTGATAAATAAATTTATCTGTCTGTATATTTATACAAGACAGATAAATTTATCTGTGTACTTTGTACGTGTTTTGAAAAGGCACAGTATTCTTCATACAGATAAATTTATCTGTTTGCTTATTTATGCAAGACAAATAAATTTATGTGTGCTTTTTACGTGTTTTGAAAATGCACAGTGTTCTTCATATAAATAAATTTATCTGTATACTTATTTATGTAAAACAGATAAATTTATGTATGCTTATTTATGCAAGATAGATAAATTTATCTGTGTTTTAAAAATTGCACAAATTAATTTATCTGTTCAAAAATCCAACTAGACTTCATGCGTTAAATTTTTTTATGGTGGATGAAAAACAAAACCGACGCTACTTTAAGGACCTAAGACTAATTTTCCGTTGATTAAATTCAATACTACTTAAATATCTTTTGGTGGATTGTTGACTATGCCCTATAAAGAACTTTGTTGAGAACTGGTAAAAGTACTCCTAGATACCATTTAAAAGCAAAGGAACTAGGACAGTTTCACAAAATACTGGAATCAGCCAAATGGTGTATACCACAACCAAACCTTGTGCATAATGAATTTAATGCATCCCATGCAAGTTCAATGAGGAAAATCTTCGGAAAATTGTCACCGTCGCATTTTTATTCCTGTTGCTGTGTTACTTGCCATTAGCAAAGCCAAGATGGGAGACCTTCATATCAATCATTGGAGAACTCTCGCTGAGTTTATCATTGAAAAAAGTTCATACTTTGCAATTCATTAAATCAACAGCATGAAAACCAATGAAGGATTCAAGTCTGGTGAGTTAAAACTTCTTCCGTGTCTTTGGTTGTAAATTTGTAATGTGCCTGCTCTTGTTTGTTCCAACTACACTTCTAATCAATTTAGAGGCTTGTTGGAACTAGTTTGAATTTTCTCCCCTCATTATTCTAGATAGGTGTCAGACATTATTACTTCTACAATACCTACCCACAGATGCATAACCTAATCAAGTGCCTTAATACAATTAATGCTAACATTTATTTCACCAGCAAAGTGGAATATATGATCATTTACCTATTCATTACTATATCCCTTGACCGGTTCTCCACTTGTTTGCAGCACAGACCATGTTCTTCATTGTCAAATCCACTTTCGTTGAACAGAGTCATCAAAAACTCCATAGAAAAATAGAATGCACGCTGCAGACATAAGCAGGTTACGTGGTCAAATAAAAACATAATGCTCAGAAAAGTAGGGATTTGAGCGGATGAACTTACAGTGCCATCGCCTCTGACATAAAAGTTTTCACTGATCTTTTGATCCTTGCAACTGAACCGTTCCTATCAATAGAGTAGCAAGATATTACAACAGGCCTTCCATATATGTTGAAGGAAGGTTATGCAAACTCAGCTGCCAAAAGAGAGAAAGGAAAAGTTCTCATCTCAAAAAGAAAGAAAGATAAAAGACGGTCCAATCTTGTAATCCTCTCATTTTAAGTGAAGTTAAAAATCTTTCTGTCACAACTAGGATCTTCCTGTTACTCGATCAGAGAAAATCAAACCTCTGGACCCCTAATATACTCAACCAACTTTCAGCCCCCAAGGAATAACTGATAGACAAAGACATGATCCAAGAATACTGACACACTCCCCTCAAAGGAATTGAAAAGAACTTCTTGCTTTATACCTCCAAAATATTCATTTTCCAAATCGAAACACCTGGAGAAAATTAAATCGATTGCTTAGTACCATTGAACTGAATCATACAATGGGTGTCGTGAATCATACGATTCTAATCACAAAGATTTTAACTAATCAATCATAGAAACTGGTCCTGATATAGAAATGATTGTATAGTTAACTAAGCAAATCAACTACAAATATTCAGTTCCTGTGGTTGATATGGTTAACTAAATTAAGTTCCCTTTGATTCGTTACATGCTTCCTGTCTTTTATGTCTAGAATAATGGAAACATTTTTGTTTTTTCCCCCAGGGCCAAGGCAGTTCGAAGTGAGAATGGCTTCCCTTCATTATTCATCTGCATGTTTTCACTTTTTACCAAAACAAGTGAAAAGGCCATCTCTTTCCCAATGAGCTTCAAATAAGCTGCCACCAGGAATCTCCCATCCGAAGACTCCTCCCAAACAAATGACTCCTCCATCTCCACCCATAAAATACAACCCATAGTAAACCAAGCAACTCTGTGACAAACTAAATCTTTTGTTAAAGAATGTTGGTATTTGGTGCAGGGTTGATGTTGATGCCGGATGGTTGGCAATTAAAGGACTAGTAACCCAAAAAAACAAAAAATCACACAATAATCACTCAATATCACTTTTTATTAGTCAAAATTTGCTCATTGCATTGAAAGGCTCTCTTATTTATAAGCCTAAACCCTAATTAAAAATAAAAACTTGAATACTTAACTAAAGAAAATAAAATCATATAATATCCTAATTAACTAGAAAGTGAAATAATATCTAAATAATATAATATAATATTTAAATGATATAATATAATATCTTACTACTATAAAGAAAACGAATAAAATCTAAAAATATAATGCCATATATTATCCATATCAGGTCTGATACGGAGTTTTGGAAGATCTCCACAGGAATGTGAGGTTCAGGTGTGGTTATGCGTGCGAGTAATTTACTAAAAATCATAAGTTTGTGCCCACACAAAAGCTATGCGTGTCGTTATGCATGCGAGTTATGTCAAAACCACACCTCATGACCATCACCCACCTCAAAAGAGGTGACTTTATAGAAGTTATCCCACACCCTAATGATTCAGTTCCAAACCCACACCAAGCAAAGTCTCTGATGGGCCCAGCAATCCACTACCCCTATCCCACATGATTCAGTTCCAAACCCACACCAAGCAAAGTCTCTGATGGGCCCAGCAATCCACTACCCCTATCCCACGCAAAATTATCATTTAGCGCTCCTCTCCACAAGCTCTACTTTCCAAAAGAGTCTCCACACCCATTTACCTAGAAAATTGATGTAGATCAGTTGGAGGTTCCAACTACTATCAAAGGGGAACCAAAGGACACTCGAAGAAAGGATGAAAGTACGCAAAAAATCAGGTTTCTTGCTGATTTGTAGAAAATCAAACAAACAAGGCTCAAAATCTATGAGCTATGGAGCGTAAAACCAAGCCCTAAAAGGTAACAAAAGTAAGACTACAGGAAAATACAAAATGTGAATTCAATTCCACAATTACTTTCTACAAAGCACAGATTTTTACAAAATCTGAATTTTAATTGGAGTTTTCACCTTTTACAAGACGCGATGACACGTCAATTAATGATAAGCGACAGCAAGGGCAAAAGGAAATATCAGCTCTTAAGCCATGTCAAAGGAAAATCCCAGTCAAATACTTACTCCAAACAGACAACAAAGGAAAACCCAGCCCCAAAATTATAGCCTGAACATGACAGAAAACTCAGATCACTAGCAAAGGACCACTCAAGCGGACAAAGCACTGCGCAAGTGCAGAAGATCCCGAGAGGAGTGTTTGACTGACCGCTTGAGCGTTGAAATGGCCGCTCGAGCACTAAAGATGCTACAAGGTGCAAAAGAAGGGACTGCAACTGGACAGGCCTCACTACCAAACCACCAATCAAACGGTGCTCGAGCGGTCAGGAACTCGAAAAGTGTTCTGGACCTGCCCAAAACTGAAAAACTCAACTCTTAAAACCAACTACTAACTAGGCCAAAAATGGCAGAACAAGGAAATGTTGGGTTTGTGGTTCGAATTTTCCAAAAAAATCAGCAGCTCAGAAGCTGGTGCTCGCAGAGCGCTCGCTGAGCGCTTGAGCACCTGCTGGGCCCTCACAAGGCACTTGAGTGCCTGCAGGACAGAATGGTGCACAAGTGGGGCGCTAGCTGGGCAATTGAGCGCCGTCGCGACGTCCTGAAGTGTTTTTAAAGTTTTTTTGTCGTGGCTTATAAATATGGACCCTATAATTTATCTAGGGTTAATGCAAAACGTGTGTAAGTTGTCTAACACTCAGAGAGAAACTCAGAGATAGAGGCTAGAGAGAGTATAGAGAGATACAAAGAGACTCAGTTTGAGGCCATACACAGAGATTGTGAGATTGTGAGTGAAACTTGTATTCCATATTTAAGAATAGTTGATTATTTCTTTTCCCGTTGAGGTAAGCAGTTAGCCGAATCACGTAAATTCTCGTATTTTTGTGGGTGTTCTTGTTCTTTACTTGTTTTGTGTAAATTGAAGCCGTAATTCCTTTTTCCGCTGTGTTAGGGGATTTGTGCCTAAAATCCCAACTGGTATCAGAGCCTCTAATTATTGGCTTGGTCACTCGATTGCAGTAAAGATGGTGAACATCAGATATGAAATCAAGAAGTTTACCGAAAAGAAAAACTTCTCCCTGTGGCAGAGACGGATGAAGGATCTACTGATCCAGTAAGAGGTCTCCAAGGCGTTACTCGGCAAGGTAAGGAAGCCAGAGAAGATGTCCGATGACGATTGGGAGGACATTGATTCCAAGGCCGCGAGTTTGATTTGGTTGAATATGAGAGACGATATTATTCACAACGTGCTAGATGTGGAGATAGCGCACGAGATCTGACAGAAACTAGAAGGTCTCTACATAAAGAAGAATTTGGCCAACAAGTTGTACGTGAAGAAGCAACTGTATGGACTGCAGATGAAATACAGTACAAACCTTTTGGAACATCTAAATGTGTATAATATGCTTATCACACAGTTATTCAAGTTTGGAGTAAAAGTTGATGATGAGGATAAGGCAATACTCCTGTTGGCATCGCTTCCGACATCATATGATCATTTGGTGACAACAATGATGTACAAAAAGGGCACTCTAGAACTTGAAGAGGTCAGTGGTGCTCTTCTGTCACATGAGAAGATGAAGAGGGATGGTGAATCAGATGCATCAGATGCAGAGAGGTTGCTTGTGGCTAAATCTAAGTCGAGTAGGGAAAGGAGTAGATCCAGTGAGGAGAGTTCCAATAAAGGTAGATCTCGGTCCAAGTCACGTGCAAGGAAAGAGGTGGAATGCTTCTACTGCCACAAAACTGGTCATTTCAAGAGCCAGTGCCAAGAATTGAAGCAACATCTAAAGGAAAAGAAGAAAGGAAAAGTGCCTACAGAATCTGTTAGTTTAGCCGAGGAATCATCAAACAGTGAGATAGACGGAAATATACTTTCAGTTTCCTTAGATTTTACTGTTCTGTCAAAGTCATGGTTATTGGATTCAGGATGTTCATACCATATGTGTCCAACAAGAGAATGGTTTGACAAGTATAAGCCTTATAATAGAGGTACAGTTCTAATGGAGAATGACACAGCGTGCCAGGCCATTGGAAAGGGTACAGTGAAGATCAGGATGTTTGACGGTGTTGTGAGAGTCTGAAGGAATGTCAGACATGTTCCATGATTAAAGAAAATTTTGATTTCTTTAGGGACATTGGATTCTTTGGGTTACGGGTACACAGGAAGAAGTGGAACAATGAAGATCAACAAAGGATCTTCAGTTATCACGAGAGGGCAGAAAGTGAATGGTCTCTACAGATTTGTAGGGGACACGGTGATAAGTGGAGTTACCACTATCACACAAATTGATTCCAGCAGGGACGGCACGAGACACAGACATTTGGGGTTTGGCCAGGTTGACGAGCAGAGTATGTCAAAAAGTCAGAAGAATAGTGCAGCAGTCGAGGTGGAGTTCAGTCAAAAAAGCTCACCCAAAAAATCAAGTGATGGTGGTTCAAGTCAACAGCAGAGGGAACGGTCAAGTGGAGAACCTTCGTCTTACAAGAAAGCTACAGGCAGCATAGAAACAGTTCAGGGGCGAGTAGCAGTGTCAGAGAAGGTGGAGTCTTCACAGAAGGCTGAAAAGTTAGAGTTTGAAAAACTGTCTAAAAATGAAAAGACTGTTGATTGCAAGACGGTCAAATTCAAGTGTGGCTTGGATTTGGTCCAAGTCTATTCAAGTTGAAGATTCAGAGATGGTGGAGCACTCATACCCAAAAAAAAGGAGTGCAAGTCGAGGCAACACAGACAGTTCTTCAAAATGGTTGAGAAATTCAAGCCAATGTGGAGATTGTTAGGTTTGTGGCTCAAATTTTCCAAGAAAACCAGCAGTCCAAGAGCTGGCGCTCGTAGAGCGCTCGCTGAGCGCTTGAGCGCCTGAAGGACAGAATGGTGCGCTAGTGGGGTGCTAGCTGATCACTTGAACGCAGCCGCGGCATCCTGAAGAGTTTTTAAGAATTTTTTGGCCGTAGCTTATAAATATGGACCCTATAGTTCATGTAGGGTTAATGCAAAACGTGTATAAGTTGTCTAATACTCAAAAAGAGACTCAGAGAAAGACTATAGAGAGAATAGAGAGACACAAAGAGGCTCAGTTTGAGGCCATACACAGAGATTGTGAGGTTGAGAGTGAAACATGTATTCCATATTTGAGAATAGTGGATTGTTTCTTCTCCCGTGAAGGTAGGCAGTCAGCCGAACTACGTAAATTCTCGTGTTCTTGTGGGTGTTCTTGTTCTTTACTTGTTTTGTGTAGATTGAAGTCGTGGTTCCTTTTTCCGCTACGTTAGGGGATTTGTGCCTAAAATCCCAACAAGAAACAACTCTCAAGTTCATATGCATGGATACAATAGGCACTATGCCTACATCTTCATACTTCTCATTGCAATCCACCAATTTACCATATTAGATGAGAACTGAAAACATACATAGGCATAACTATACGGCTATCCTCCCAAACCTAAATCTAAAAGTTAGGCATTAACTATAACCACATCTCATCCTCATTGCATGCACCAAATATGCATGAGTTGAGGCATTAACCAAGTACAATCCCAAAAATATGAAATAAACAATTAACACGTTTCTCAATCATACTACCCTCATTACATCCATGGGTTACAATTTACACAATATAGCATTCACGGCCTTGTACCCATACAAAAGGAATTGTATACAAGAACATGGCCTACATTCAATCATCTATTGGCACGTGTCTTATATGCAGCCACTACTTCAAGAAGCAACAAGTAGCAAACATGAAATCACTCAAATGGCCACTAGTGACACATGGCCTATGTGCAGTCTTCTATTGACACCTATGAAGCACAGGTACTCCGAAATGGTGCCACGCACCGGGTACACACTAGGTACGGCACTAGTACGTACTGTGTACTTCGAGAAAGTAACATGGACTTTTTCAATTGTTGGATATGGTACCGATAGGGTATGCCATCGGTACGTTTTTTATACGACAGTAGTACGTTTTGAGTACGTGAAGAATGGGTATGTTAAAACTTATATTAAGCTTTAAAAAATTAAAAAAATACTAGTGTGAGTAATATGTTATCTCTTTCGATATAAAAATAAATTTGAGTATTAAAAAACATGATTTAAATTCTTTAATTTAATAAAAAAATTTAAATTTAAATTTGTGTAAGAAAATACATCTTCTAATACTTTCTCTTAAAGTTTGTGATTGCAGAAAACAACTTTCAACTAATACGGTTTCCATGTCGTCCAACGCAACAAGTATTGCCATTTATAATCTCAACTAGCAATTCCAAAGGCACGGCCTTATGACGACAACACTAATATGATTTAACAATTATTTTTTTCTTCTAATAAGCTAAAAATAATTTTTTATTTAGCATATACATGTAACGTATTGCTAAAAGGTAGAATAAATAAATAAATTTACCGTCGAACCATAGGCGTACTTGTACCCGCACCCATGCTTCATAAATTTACACGTGTCTTATATGCAGTCACTACTTCTAGAAGCAGATGATAATGTGCTTACTTACAAGTTACAATTAAGTAAACTAACAAAATACATAATTATACAACTTAATTAAAAGAAAATCCATTTTTTTCCATTTTATCTCACCAAAAATAATCATCGACTTTCATCACATTGAAAAACACTTGGTAAGCAGGACCATATCATTAATGCCCGTCCCACGATTATAAACACCTTCCCTCGCCTTCCCAAAGAAAATCATCCCGCCATTTATCCGATCAGTGTGTCACCAACATGGGAACAATAAAAGGGGAAAGGCTCAATGACATACTCTTAATAAGAGTTACCCTCCCCCTTTGATAAGTACGACCACATCCACGAGACCATACATTTCAAATCTTTGTACGACCTGCCATAAATTGCCTTCGCATTAAAAGAAGCACCAAGCAGAAGACCTTAATGATGTGCAGATAATGCACCAACCCAACACACAAGTTCAAGGTCAAGGTCTAAACATCCTCAACAAGACACAATGGAGACCAATTGGTCAATTAGGTCAATAGTGACGCTATTGCAGCCTTGACCTGATTTGGTAAGATGGTGGACCCATGCATGCAAGTTCAACCACCTTTCAAATCTTTCTACAACTGGCACCTAAATTGCCTTGGCATTAAAAGAAGCACCAAGTGGAAGACCTTAATCATAAGCAGATAACGCACCAACCCAACACGTAAGTTCAATATCAAGGTCGCCACATCCTCAAGACCCAATAGAGAGCAATTGGTCAACTAAATCACTAGTGACAGTTTGGCCTGATATGGTTAGATGGTGGACCATACATGCACACACTATCCTACTAATCTACAATTTTTTGTGTTGTGGGCTCAGTCATTTGAAGCCATAGACTTGGGAGTAAAAATGTGAAAGAAAGAGGTTTTAGGTTAAGTTGATGGAAAGGATTTGGAATTGAGTTGATCTCAGATGAGGCAGGAATATTCGAACAGCATGCCATTGTAGGACATGTGGGATTGAGAAGAAGGAACATAAACATAACTGCTTAAGGTTACGAAATAAGGTTAAGTTGAAAATCAATGCCATTATCGGTTGATTGAGTAAAATTAAACATTCTACTTACCAAAAAAGACAAAAATAGAAACGGATAATATCCCAAGAATTAACTTAAACCACTAATTTGGGTTAGAATTGCATCACAACCTCACTAATTAACTTAATCAGCCTAACTCAGGCAACTGATTTCGCATTCGCAGATTGGAAAACCGGAGATCCAAATGAGTCCAAATCCGCAGGTTATTGAGGCCGAATGGACTCTGTTTTTGCCTATCATTGGCTGAAATGGACTCTGTTTTTTGCCTATCATTGACTGCCAAGTGTACCTTTATAGTGGGTGAGCACACGAATGCACCCACACATTCCAAAAGTACACACCTCTAGAAAGATGCTTTAAACATGTTACCATTAAAATGTGATCAATGTACTCCTTCCGTTACACCACTCATCATTTGAGATCTTATTTTAGGTATTTTTATTTGTCCATCCAAATAGCATGTTTGTTGTCAGTTTTGACAGCATATATGGCAAGTATTAAAATGATAGTGTCCTATGTGAAAATAATTTAGAAAATTCAATTAAGTAAATATATGTATGCTTACACTTTTTATGTATAAATTTGGACCTACAGGCCAAGGGACAATCTTAGGTAACTTGTACAAATCTTTCCATTTTCCAAGTCGATCCGATCTGTTCGTTCGTAGAGCTATTTACTCGATCACATGCATTTCTAGAACACCTCTAACTAAGGAACAAATAGTCAATTTTGAAAGAACTTATTGTCATGGCCAACCTTGACTCCTGTTGTTTTTAGGTTACGCACTCCAGCTTGAACATTTTTTCACATAGGGGACACTCGTTTTCACTCTCCCTCCTACTCCGTGAATTGGTTATTTAAAGAGCACATATATATTCATACACAAATGTCAAAAGACAAAGAATATGAATCACAAATTAACCTGAGCAAGGTCACCAGTGGCATAGTCCCGGAACAGCAAATAACCATTTGGCTGGAGAGAGAAATTGAAATCACATCAATATATCATAAGAGCAATGTTAATATAAGTGATTCATCATTTCATCTTTTTCATCACTTCTTGATAAGTTTTTTTTCATAACAGTAATGATAATTCAAGTTCTTCATTATGTCATGGTGGCATTTACTGGTCGTTACCTTAAGGACTTTCCTGATATTCTGCAACACTAGAGGCATCTTCTCAGGGGACACTGCAGACAAGACAAATATCTGCTTAACAAGTCAGCTAAGTAACAACGGTTACAGGAAAAAGAAGTAAATCCAAGCTCTGAAATGAATGCTAAACTAAAGCAATCATAAAATAGGAAAGCAATTGAAAACAATGAGAGGAACAAACTACTATTCAAATATTATATATATATATATATATACATATATATATATATATAACTATAAAACTCGCTACTTCATTGAAATACCATGGTTACAATATCAACTGAAGATGGAGAAATCTGCATGCTCAGATCATCAGCAGTTAGATTGCAAACAAATGCATTCACACGGGTCTCCATGAAGCCTTTATGCATCTGCCAATTTGAAAAATAATTCATAAAATTAGGTCCAGTAAGCCAAGTGTCATTATTAACCTTTGAGATGCGAAAAAACAAAATAAACACAAAATGCACTAAGTATCATGCTCAAGAAAGTTTCATAAGAGTAATACAGCGTTCACAAGTGATCCCACAGGAACCCTCAAACAAAAAATTTAGCATAAACACTTCTATTAACTAGCCTACCTGGAGAAAGTGAGAAAACAGTATAATATTTACTCACAAAGGTTGCAAAAAATTACTTATGCTGCTTCACAACTTAAGAATAGATATTAACCAATCAGTCATACAATACCAAATGCCTCATTGTTAAATATCACACGTCCATATTGAAAGCAAAAAATAATCAAATCATCTAACAATGAGCTTGACTGGAATTCCAAGGAGAGTTAAAGAGGACTAGATTTATTCTGGAATATAACATGTCATCCACCAACGTTCCTTGCTACTCTAGAAAGTGGCAGAGCCCGGAAATCAATTTAGGCAGGGCCAAATTTATATTATTCAAATTTTATAAACAATTGAGATATGTGCAAGTGTATGCAAATGCATACACGGTACAACCACACATCTTCATATTATCTTGAAGTTATATTTTAAGACCCCTTTACAAGAGATCTAATTCTCTTAAATATCATCCCTCAGTTTTCATAGAAGATAAGGTCGAGCCTTGGCGCAAATGTTGCTCGGTTGCTCGGTTGCTCCACTATGCTTTGGGTGTCCTAATTTTGAATCGCGAAAACAACCTCCCCGCATATGCGAGGTAAGGTTGCGTATATTATCCCCTTCTTGGACCTCGCGTTGTTGGAGTCTCATGCACTGGATTGCCCTTTTAGTCTTCGTAGAAGTTTCAAGCATTGGAAATGGGATAACGTAGGTATCAGTTTCTCAACTTTTACATAGACGTACCTATGCAAAGCACTTGTTTCCCATTTGAAAGAAAAATAATTAGCAACAAATGATTCAAAAACTCAAGACTAATTGTGGCATATCACACACACCACCCAAGGTAATTAATTTGGAAAAGGAATTATAACTAGTTTCAAGATCATTGAACAAGATTTGTGTAGATAAAGAAACAGAAAACGAATAGCAAGAAACAACGAAATATAGAGAGTGAACAGGGAAATGAGAGAAGAAAGAGAATGTAAGGGAGACTTTTCAACAACTAATTAAAGAGGCAAGTTTAGAATGAACTATACTTGTGAGACCCTGACCCGTTTTCTTTTTTGGCGTTTTTCGACACGTGTTTCCCGTTTTCGATTTTGCATGTTTATATACTTTTTGATGCATGATCGGGGTTAGATATACATGCGGGGTTGGTTCCCAGAGCCATGGGGCGTTGCGGTGCAAATTTCAAAAATTCAAAAAAAAAGAAAAAGATATTTTGAAGGCCTATAAATACCTAGAGTTAGATATTTTCAAAAGATATTTTCAAAACTTCTCCACTAAGTTTCCTCCATTTTCTCTCTTCCTTCTCTCTAACTTCTCAGGGGCCTGAAGCTCGATTTTCGACAATCCAACAGCCAATCCTTTGTTGGCATCGTGGTCTATGCATCCATCCGGACGGAATTTCATTTCGGCAAAACTTAGTTTTGCACGTGGACCATGGCGTCGAATTTTTAACTCACCGAGGTAAGATCCTGGACTCTCATATCTTATAATGGTGCTACGTGTAATCGTGCATACTTTTACCGGTTAGATTGCATGAGATCTGATTTTGTTTCAAAGTCGGGTTTCGGTTTAAAATCTGTTTTTCGTCGATTTCGATTGGATAAAATCGTGTTTTGAGAGTTTCTTTTGAGGTTTTGGTGTTAGATTGGGCGTGTGGATGTCCGAGCGTATTGGATGGGAGTTTGGAGGCGTTGATTCGAGATTTGGAGGTGGAAACCCGTAGCTCAGAATCTGTTTCCGCCTCAGCCCAGTTGACCGGATCGAGGGATCAGTTGACTGGATCCTGGGTTCTTGGGTTCAGTCGACTGGACCGTGAGAGTCAGTCGGCTGGACGGTGTGCTTGGGCGTTTTTGACTAGATTCTAGTGTGTTTTCAGTCGATTGAGGTTTGGGGTCCAATTGACTGGGTCTGGGCTGTTTTGTGTGGCTGTTTGGTGGTTGGTCCTTGGTTTTCAATTAGTTTTCAATGGTAATCAGTTGATTGAAAAATGGGATTAGTCGACTGAAATACTGTTGGATTCTTTTTAAGGCTCGGTTGGTTGTGTGGTGGCTTCAAGGGTCGTGTCGTGGCCTCGGGTGTTCGTGTTGGTGTCGTCCTCGATGGTGACGTACATGGTTAGATGTGAATGTGGTGCACGGGTAGGTGCGTGGTGTTTGTTCACCGTTGGGTGTGGGGCGTGTTTTGGGCTTGTGTTTCTTTTGGGAAAAAGTGTTGGTTTGTGAAAACCAGGGTCTTATGGGTTTCGTGCTAGCCTTCGGGTTATGTTTGATTTTTGTCGGTTGTTGGTTGTCCCGGTATGTGGACGGGTCGTTCGGGCGAGCGGATGACGGGCTGTATGGTGTCATTAGTAGAACATCGTGACCATACGTGCTTTGTGTTTATAGAACTGTGATTAGTTTTATTCATGCATATGGAAAAATGGATAGGTGATCATACGTGGTTACGAAGAGTTTAAGGCTTTGGCTTTGTATATGCATATGTGTATTCGGTGTTAACCCGCAGTATTCAGTATTATCCTGTAGCATGCGGTGTTATCTCGTGATTTGCGATTTTAACCCGTGGTCTATGGTTTTATCCCGTAGTTTACAGTTTTACCCCGGAAATGTATATTTAAGTACGGATCTTTATCTCAGTGTTAGGACTGTTGTTGCGGCTTGTGAGCGCCGATTATATGCATCTGTATTGCATTTGTTGGGGTTGAGATCTCTCGGTGAAAGTCTGAGAGGGTACATGGATTGCATGAAATGCATTACGTGACGGATAAAACCAATTTTGAATTGTTTTTAAGACTCGCGTGAATCGCGATATAAAAATTATTTTCAAACCATTTTCGAGACTCCTGTGAGTCCAACACGGTTATTATCCTCGCTTTCCCTTACTTGTGAAAATCGTTTTGAAGGCTTGAAAGAGAGTCTAAAACTGCACCTCATTTTCCTAGCATGTTTAGCTTCTATTGCATGTGTTGTTTAGTTTCTGCTGAGTTTTGGCTCGCGTTGTGGGATTTGAAATGTTTTTCAGGTACCGGTCACGCAGGTTGATCCGAGGTTGTTGGAGAGGCGGAAGATCTGTAGTCTTTCTTTTTGGTTCTTTCTGTATCATGTATGTTTACATGTTTTCCTGGTGTTAGAACCGTGTAATGTAAGTCTTTTGGTAATTATATACAATGTATGTATAGTTTAATTTGAGAGTGTGTTCTCGAATTGGGTGTTATATTTGATTACTTGTGGGTATTTCACGTGACTCGAAATTTGAGGCGTGACAATACTATTAAATTACGTTACTAATAGGAAAACCAGAAGACATTCCCGAAACCCAAAACAACCAAAAAGCAATGTCAAGATCCCTGCGATATACCTATAAATGAAAGTTGAGTGAGCCTATGTTAGGACTAGCTTTTTAAAGAAGCTTTTTGCTTAAAAGCCTCTTAAAAAGCCTACTTGTTTGACCTCAGTTGGCTTTTTTCACATATTTTTACAACTATATTTTTACAACAAAAAAAAAGCCAAAAAGCCTAAAAGCCTAAAAAAACTAGTCCAAATATAGGCTGACATCAAGTAATAAACCTCGTAAACGAAAATCTTGAGAACCCTAATAAGTTTCCATTAAAGCCAGTACGATTATGATACTCGGCACGATTGGCAACAGTCCCATATGATCTAAAAAATGAACTCGAGCGACACAGAACCAACCTAAAACTAAGAAAGTAGTAAACATTATATGTTTCGAACTCGAATGTGTTTCCTGTTAGTAACTAAGCCTTTGTTTTAGCTAGAAACAATGATGACACTTTCCCGAATAATTCAGTGGTTCATTAGTGGCCAACTTGACCTGAGAGTAATCTTCCTAATTCAGGATTTTGCTCAACAAAACCGTTTTCATGATAATTCCTAAAATAATATTTTTAGTAAATGGTGATTTTTTTAGAAATTTGTCGAAACAAAAACTTTTAAAATGCATTTCATCGCCATGAAGGATTCCTACAGGCTAAATAGGACACGTATCATTTTGCATGCCTCTACCTTGATAATTGTCCTGTTAAATGCCTCTACCTTGACACTTGTCATTTTGCTTGCTGCCTTGCTTCTACCTTGATACTTTCTACCTTGATACTCGTCCTTTTAAATGCCTCAACCTTGCCCTTTTAAATGCCTCTACCTTGTCCTTTTGCACGCCTCTAGCTTGACACACGTCCTTTTTGCATGCCTCTACCTTGACACGCGTCCTTTTGCATGCCTCTACCTTAACATTTGTCCAACTATTTAACTTATGATGACCATGGTCTTACAATTAGACCCATTTCTTCATTTGCATGAGACTCACTTCGCATAGGCAGAGAAAGAGTGGAGAGAAGAAGAGAGGGAGAAAGAGAAGAAAGGGGTTGCCGCCCTCTTGTTGCCGGCTAAGACACCAAAGACCGCCACTGCTGACCACCACCACTAGAGACCCTTGCCACACGAGGCACGGCCAGCAATCGGAATACCAATAAGCCTGCTCTTGCACCACCACACGCCACCACAACACCACCTCCATCGGCGAACTAGAAAATTCTACATGTACAACATCGTAACATAATTTTTAAAAATAGCTCCCGAAGTGAGAATTTTATGAAAATTTTACTGGAGATGCTTCCATGAGTATAGTGTTTTGGGTAAAACTTCCATAAGCAAATTCAAGGAAATGAATTTATTAAAAATCTACAACCAAA
This sequence comes from Heliamphora exappendiculata, assembly GCA_034768845.1. Classification (NCBI taxonomy): domain Eukaryota; kingdom Viridiplantae; phylum Streptophyta; class Magnoliopsida; order Ericales; family Sarraceniaceae; genus Heliamphora; species Heliamphora exappendiculata. Next base: position 1,213,675 of record JAOTRH010000013.1, on the reverse strand, counting down.
CTAGTTCTCTACAAATTTCGGGGCAACTGAAGCTTCTGTTTTGGACATTTTTTACGTCCTTAGAGAATGAATTTGTTTTCAGTTCCTTAATGAGATTCCTTACAGTTAAGAAATGAATTTATGGTGAATTTTTAAAGACAGACTGTCCTAAAAAGACACTGTACAAGGAAACAATTTTTGAGCTTGCGGTTTTTAGACATTTCTGTATGTTTAGAGGAAGATTTTGCCTATGGTCCGTCCATGAGAATTAAACTACATCCTGATATGGATATGTAGAATTTTGAATAAAGGTTGAGAATTGCATTTAGGGTGGATTTTTTAACATTGACAGTCACTTCCATCTTCAATTTTTGGACAGATTTCAAAGCCTTCTGTTTTTGAGCATTTTCACTTATTTAGAAGATAAAATGGAGTAAGATTCCTTCACAAAACTTAAAGTGTTACCTACTGTGGTTGTTTTGATATAACAGTTACTTAAATTGGACCGATTTATGGCAACTTTCGGAAAATAAACTGTCTTAGGCACAAACACTTTGAGACAAACAAATCTCAACATCCAAACTTTATAATGACCTATTGAATCATGTGTCACCTCTGAATTTGAAGACCACGAGGATAACCTTGCACAAAGGTGCTTGAGCCTTTGAGAACAAACTAACACTAATACGACCTCGCGCGACACTTTAACCATAGGCGTCACATCAACTCTAAATGGCCTAAGCCAAGCCTAAGTTGTGTTATCGTGACTTTCTTTGTGGGTTGTATATTCGGGCTTCAACTCTTGAGGTGAGTGTAAACTTTGGTTACTTGGTTTTTATATGAAGGTTTTATGTTTTCAAAACATGGTTTTCAAATTCAATGAAGTATATGTTGTTATTATAAATGCTACGTTTCAAGCTATGGTTTTAAAAGGTGTACTATCATGAAAATGTAGTTATTCAAATGATCAGTTAACCATGAATATTTACAATGAAAAAGACTTTGAAAACTAAGCATGGAAATTCATGATATATTGTTATATTTAGTGCATCCCTTGATTGTCTCGAAAATCTAGGGGGACGTTAAACGGCCTAGTCGGGATAGGGAGGTATAAAGAAGGAACATGGGGCGTAGATATCTCATCAATTTAATTGGTAGCTCCCCTCTATATGAAATTGGAGTCGTCGGATGGTACACCATAATGTTTTTCCCGGAAGATGCTTTGCAACAGGCCTACGAATACATGATTTATTATATTGATGTGAAACATTTTATTTGGAAGATACTTTGCAACAAGCCTATAAAGACATGATATTGATTTATGGTATTCTTGGAAGATGCTCTACAATGCCTATGGGTAAATATTTTCATGAAATGCTTACTATGATAATGTTTTTGGTAAATGCACAGATTTACTGAAGTTGGTTCTTTATATAAAGAGTATTATCTTTTAAATGGCTTCCATATTGAAAAATCATCGTTAACCCACTTGTAACCATTTATACATTTCACACGAGCATATCGCATACGAGTTGTTGACATGTCCTTCCATGAAATAACAAGATTTTGTCCAGTCCATCTTGCCATTCGCAGACTCATTGTCAAATTAGAAATCTTTTCATCGCTTTACATGGGCCAAATTTCAGTTTCTTGTTATTTGATAAAGTTAATTACAATGAAAACCTCTCCCACAAGTGAAAGGAGATTTTCAAAATTAAAAACATAGAATGTTTATATAAAGTTAATTAGATAGAACATTTACATAAAAACCATGTAACCAAAGTATACACTCACCTCAACAGTTGAAATCCAAATGTACAACCTACAAAGAAAGTCACAAAAACACAACCTAGGGTTGACTTAGGCATTCGTTTGTTTAAGTTCAACAAATGTTTAATCTTGTATATTATAGCAGAACTCCATTTCCTTCGTACGACCTCTCACAAGTCAGGTAGTTGAAACACCAACCTCTTGGTGGCACAATCATTCGTCGCCGCATTGGAGGATAGGTAATCTATTCCCAAAATAACATTGAATAGTCTCGCATCTAAAGGTATTAGATACACGGTGAGACATATCCCTCCAACACAAACTTCACAGGACTTATAAATCGTTCGACATAAAGTTCTACTCCCATAACAGTCAACTTATAACCTAATGGCTCTATGCTCCAGGGTAGGTTGCAAGCAAAGTGCGTTGATAAAAAAGAATATGTTGAACTAGAATTAAAAACTACAGTAGCTGGTTGATAGCAGCCATTAAGTGTACCTGTCACCATAATTTCTGCGTTGCGTGAGTCTCTCGATACTAAGGTGAAAACCCTGTCTTGCCTTCGGGTCCAATTCTGTGGTGGTACTGTTGTTTGGTTAGAGACTTAAAGCTCATCGTGCATGTCTTCACTTTGGGGCATCCCCTCTTTAAGTGACCCATTTGTCCACATCCGAAGTAAGTACCAGTCTGTTAACAACATTCACCTTGGTGCCTCCTATGGCATGTAGGGCATTCGGGTATATTTTTGTTGTTCCTTTGGCTGTCTTGAGCACCACTGCTCGTAGTCTCAGTGTTCTGCTTCTTGAAGGGTCGTCCATTTGACTTCTTCAACCTTCCAGAATGCTCGTTCTTCTTGAAGTTTGTTCCAGTCCTAGCTTCCAAACCCAACAGCCTTTTAACCATTAAGGCTCGATCGACTACCTCAACATAGGTCAAGAGCCGGATTTGGCCCGTATTCAGCCACTGTCATACTTTCTTGTCTCAGTCTTCCAAACTCTACCCTTTGTCATCCCAGATGGACTGCGGAAAATACTTCTTGTTAAAAAGTTCTAGGAATCTTGTCCATCACATTCCAGCCCCTGTACTTTTCTGTAGCCACCATCGACATGCCTCCCCTTCGAATGTGTACGTAGCCAAAGTGACTTTGTGTGTATCGCGACATCTCACCACGTAGAAGATTTTCTCCATGCTTAGCACCCACGTTTCTTTTTTTACGGGTAAATATTTTCATGAAATACTTAGTATGGTTATGTTTTTATTAAATGTAAAAATTAATTCAAGATGTTTTTTATATAAATAGTATTATCTTTTAAATGCCTTGCATATTTAAAAAATCATGTTTAAGCCACTTGTAACTTTGTATACGTCTCACACGATTTTATCACTTACGAAATTGTTGACATGTCCTTCCAGGAAATAACAAGATTTTATCCGGTCCCTCTATACCGGCGAAACCTTAGTTTCTTGTTATTTGATGGCTGTTATTTCATACTAGTAATGTAATCATGTTATTTTCTTTAGACTAGCAAAGGCATGGCATATTTGCATGTATAGCTGTAATAAATAAATATTGTGGCACTAGTAGCAGCTTTGAGTTATGTTTAAATATTTTATTCTTTCGTAGATATGATATATAAATAATAAGAAAACAAAGATGAAATCTCTAAGCTAGCCAATCAGTAGGCCTCCAGTGGGTTTTGACTCACTAGCCGATCATGGATCCTTCCTACGGGTGTGGGTCTTGACGTTAATGTGCAGTCTATGGTTCAATTGTCGAGCGAGGTCATCTTAGGGTTAGTTAGAACAAGTAACATTTAGAAGGATCTATGAGAAAACTTATAAATGAACCTATCATGATTTGAAATTATTATAACAACTAATTGTAAATATTACCTCATGTTATTTCTAGTAGTAGGTACTTATCTTTCACCATTAATTCGTTCTCTCGTATGAGTCATTAGATAGTCTAATTGCATCATCCTACTTTTGGCGAATACTCTTAGAAAAGTGCTTGGTATTACGAGTATTTTATCTAAGGACTTCTGTAGTCAAATCTCTTACTCTACCAAATTAGTCGTTGTGGTGATATTAATCTAGACGTGGGGGTAAAGGTATTATAAAAGGTTAAAAATTAAAATTATGAGGAATTTATGAAGTTTCAAGTGGGAAAATTGGAGACATAATTTATAAGTTATAGGAAAAATTAAAATTATGAAAAGTTTAGGAGAGGCAGCTGCCCCCTATCGCCACCATGTGGCTCTGCAGCTGACTCCACTCCATGGTGTTCTGATCTCCAATTCTTGAACCCAAGGAATATCAAAGGACCTCAAAATCCATGGACAAGTTTAAAAACAATATCTTAGCCAGCCCTCATTCTGAAAAAACATATAGATCAAACCAAATGGGCAGCTTTCCCTTTCATCCTAAGGCTTACAATTTAGAAATTAGAAAGAAAAAAAAAAGGAAGCTATTTGAAGGGTTGTGAAGAGACTACTTGCGAATAACAAAACTGATCAACTGATTCTCCTCAACCACACAGAGGATGCAGTTCACCAACTGAATTCATATCATGCACGTCTACAAAACATATTCAGATCAAGATGATTATGTTGTTACACAGCCACAGCCCAATGAGACAAGTTTGACAAAAACTAAAAAAAGAGGCAACTACAATGCAATGGCTGTGCACCAACACAAGTTTTATAAAAATATAACAAATAATTTCGAAACTTGTAATAGTGGCATATTCTTCTTCATTGAAAATATTAATAAGGTATTCCATCCCTATGAGTGACTGCTATTATGCAGTTCAAGAGAGCCATTACCACAGTTCATGTCATAATTTCATATCCATATGTGGCTCAATCGAGATGCATTCAAACATGGATATGACTGCCAAGGTCTGCAATAGAAAATAAGAAATCAAACCTTAACCAACTCTACTGCCCGTGGTGAGAAGTCACATGCATGAATAAAAATATTTGGGTATGTTGCAATTAAAGGAAAGATAGAGTTTCCAGTTCCACAGCCAACCTGTTAATTAACAATAGTTATTAGTAGCCGAACTATCAACTTACAAAAAAACAGTTTAAAGGCATCCGGTGAAGAAAAAATGATTGCAAATAGCAATGCAAGTGATTCATACAGAAGAAGGTAACCTATCGCAACTACTTGTGCACAGAGGATTGAAGCAGCAATCACAATAAGACCAAATAACCCCTACTTTTCCCAACAATCCCATGTTTCCAACTCTAAAGCGCAGAGAAATTAGATTATACGCTGCATGATCCTCGTCACTAAAGAACGCATCTCAAACAACAGAAAATTATTCGTAGACATGCAATTATAGGCTGAGGGATAGAACCTTCAAGAAAAAATAGCACAAGGGCACCAGAGACGGTTGTGTTGCATTGGGTTAGGTTTTGTAACAGCATAGGCAGTTTTAGGAAGAGTGACCAGTAACGGACATGAAGGCCAAAGCCTCAAGACTGAGATTGAGATTGATGAATGTTTTCAAGCATAGAACCAACAAACTAGGGGCAATAACTACCACTGGTAGTAGCATTGAAATCCTTTGGGGGTTATCAAATGAAACATAGTGTGATACAATCAAAACAAGGTATTAGTACTAAAGGGACTGAGTCGAGTCGAGTGACTCCCCTAACTGACTCATAGCTAGCAGTGATAAAAGGCCTCCATGGTATCATGGGACAGCAAAGGTATTAACTGCTACTTTATCATTTGCTTAGCTCACAATCTACGCGAAGTAGAATCCCAAAGTCGTAGCTCCCACCATTTTGAAAAGATTCGAGGTGCTGCTCTTGCAATGAGGAGATGGAGATGATGGGATTGGTCCAAAGATTTGCCTTCTTTTTGTCATATTTCGCTCAACGTTACTCTCTCTATGGGTGGAGGGAGGGACATCGCATTTGAGACCTCACACGCCCCCAGCCAAGAAGGAGGGGCAATAGCCTTGTCAAAGCACTGGCCAAGCCTAGCAAGCTACTAATTCCATTACCAAACTAAACAAGATTATTCACTTAGTTCTTCTACCTACCACTTTTCGCACTATTTAAAGGGTCCATTGAGAGTGGAAGAGAAATTGATGTTTGCAATAGTGGTTAGTTGTGCTTCTCAACTATGGGATGGAACAAAGTCTATACTCTATATCATGGTTTAAGATTGTCTTCGATCTCCCTCTCTACAACCAGTCAAGGTGCAAAGTCCCACGAGGGAGGATCAAATGAGCCACCTTGACCAACCCTCAACTCTAACCACCAAATCACAAGAGCCTAATAATTCCATATGAGGACCATAAGGTCACTCAGGCACCCATGAGTGCGGCACCAACTTCGAGGATCTCCTAGAAATTGTTCTTGACCAAGGTTTGTGGGGGAGAATCCAAGTTCCTTTGGAGGACCAAGGTTTGTGGGGGAGAATTGTCCAGAGGGGAGATGGACCCGCTTAGGTAGAGAATTCCCAACCAAATATTCTTTAGTTAGCAGATTGATATAGTTAAAATCAATCTAAGTGGTCACAACTTTGATGAAGATTGAAGCGCACTGAGAAGGATAAAATGAGGGGTTGATTTACCTCGAGAATGACTTTTTTTTCTGTTCCCTGAGAAAAAACAAAGAATCAGGAAAATATTCTTACAACTGAATTGATATGGCAAATTTAATCAAGGCATTCTAAAATTTTAAAAAAAAAGAATAAAAATTTATTTTTTTACTTACGGAAAAATAGTGTCCCCATTCCTTATCCAAGTAGTGTCGATCCTTAAAGAACTGGTGAAAGAAAAATTAGCAAAATAGTAATTAGCAGCTAATCAGTTAAGTATCTGTGAAAATCATGAACTAGGGGCTTCTAAACAATCTAATAAAGTGGAGCGACAACCACATATATAATGAATCTTAGTGAACGAAAAAGGCAAGGAACACTGACTCTATCTTGATGATGTTTGTAGAAGACATCCCAATACTTCTTAGCATCTCTTTCATACTTTTCTGTCCAAATAAAATACAATTTTGAAAGATTCTCAGACTTTTTTATGCGCCAATATGTGGTGTGCGTGTGCATGCGTGCGCGTGCGCGCGCGTGTGTGTGTGTGAGAGAGAGAGAGAGAGAGGATCAGAGAGATCAAGACAAACCTCTCCAGAAAGGGGAGATTCCAATGCTAGAGGTAGAATATATTTGAAGTTTAGGCACTGGTTGTTGTTGCTGCTCCGTATTGTCTCTCGCATTAGATGCCATTATTTAAACCTGTCTAGGGAAGGTAGAAAATAAAGTATGATGCCACATTAAGAATTTTATCTGATAAAACCAAAAGAAATAATAATAAGTATTCCCTGGAAAGGATTATGGTACATTATGATGAACTATGAGTTAACAGGTCTTTTAAGTAGGACCCACAATACATGTAAGCCCCAACATGCATATTGGATAGCTGAGATCATTTTATGCGATTGATTCTGTTGTTGAATTTTGTGTACCTAGAATTTTTCAATGAGCAAAATATCTATTCTACACAATAAAACTTTGAAAATATAGATTCGTACATGCACAAAATAATTCATCTTCAGACTGAATGATACTGTGCATTCAAAACAAAAACATGTGGTAACGCCATTCTGTGAAGTTAATAATATTTCACTAAAATGTGCATCCCACGTAACAGTGAAATGGGTATTAGTATAGCTTTCTGTTATTCCTACTAACAAGAAGAGAAAAAGTTAAAAGAAAATGCAATGTCATAAATATGGGTTTCATTCAGCAGTGGATTTGTATCGTCCCAAGAACAGACATATCAACATTGAAATAAAAACCAACAGTTTTTAGGAACAAGAAAATAAAGAGCAAAAGTGGATACTTAATTTTAGGTGCCGTATGTTAATTCATCCCTTTATTTCTTGTGAGGCAACAAACATGTTGTCATGACAACAAAAAGAAATAAGTTTAAGTCATCGAGGCGAAGCCAAATTCAATCTAGACAAGGGGGCTAACTTTTCGTAAGAAATTCATTTCATACCATCCAAAGTTGGCTATGTGTAGTTCCTGCAATATTGTTCTCATTTTCAACAAATCCTAAAATTTTGAAAAAGTTACAAAATTTCAAGAGGATATGGGCAGTGCCAGATGAAATCAATAGTTGTGAGATCATCTGATAACTTTCTTGTGATACAAAAATAAAAATAGGAAGGAAAAAAAAAGAGAGAAATTGCACATTATCCTCTAATGATTCTATTTGAGGAGAATCAAACCTCTTATTCTTCAATAATAGAAGAGTTTTGAAAATGATCCATCACATTGTATTAATCCACAAACCTTGTATATATACAAAGAAAGATTGCAACCTACTACGCCAGTAACCTACGAAATGGGAATATAACTTTCCCATTATCTAACCCACTACCCCTCTCCAACCACTGCCCAAGTTCTAAAACAATAAAAAATATATCTATTAAAAAAATTAATAAATTAATAAATTATTTGAGAGACGTAGAGAGATGGGACAAACGAATAGAATACCAAGCAATTAAGCACATACGCAGATCATGAAAACTTAAATCACACTCGAAGAAAGAAAAAAAAAAAAGGGCGGGGGGGGCGGGGCGTGGGGGGAAGGAAGGACTGAAGGAATGAAGAAACCCACCTCGTTCAATGGATTTGTTCTCTTTAAGGTTACGATTCTCCACTCCCACAGTAACTAGCCCTCTATGCCTCACTCTCTCTCTCTCTCTCTCTCTCTCTCTGATAAACTCCACTGGGGGTGGCCAGCGGGAGGCTTTGGCCGTGTTAAAAAGTGGCCGAAGAACCACGACCGATTATAATTTAGGGGCGTTTGGGCATAGGAGGTTCAGTGCAAGATTTTTAGGGCAAATTATTAGATGCTGAGTACAAGAGTTGGTGATAACATGTGGTGACTCGACATATGAAAATATTCGATAGACCTTAAGTAGATTATTTTTACTTTCTATCTATCTAATAAAAATATATTATATTATTTTATTTAAAATATTTTTTATTATATTATTAAATAAAAATATCACGTAAATAATAATTCATAATTCTCCAAAACTATTAAACAATTACTTGAATTTTGTAAACAATGATTCATAATTCTCCTAAACTACTCAACAATTACTTGAATTTTAAAAGCCGTGTTTTTGGGGAGGGAGAAAATATCTAGGATTAGGATATAGTATTTTGCTATTTTAGAAAGTGAGCTTTTAAGTCCTAAATAAAGAATTATTAGGTGTAAATTGCCCGGAGCCCGTGAGTTGCCTTAGTTAGCTTGAGCCTAGCATTGTAGTAGCTCAACCAATGACCAAACTCATATATTTTTGCCTTAGTTAGCTTGAGCCTAGCATTATAGTAGCTCAACCAATGACCAAACTCATATATTTTTGGGCTAGGCATAGGACTGTGTTTTGAGCTTGTAGTTCAGCATGAGCCCAAACTGTTAGTCGGAGCACCAACAGTCGGCCCGGCCCACCACACAATGGCCATAAATGACTATTCTGTTGAAATTCGACGACCTACATCCAATAACCAACGATTTGATGGCTAAAAAGAGTTGTTGTTTGGACTTGACTTGGGCCCTCAATCCAAACACAACCTAAGGGCCTAACGACCAAATTGTTTTTATAAAAAAATACAAATTTATTCTATAAATAACACAAATCCTATCTCTTTTTATTGTTTAAAGTTATTAATTTAATCTACTGTAAAAAAAATTTCGAAATTCTACCAAGTGAAATATGCATTAAGATTTATATCAAGATTAAAGTTTTATCAAAATCAAGATCAATATCAAGATTCAAGATCAAATTTCGATCAAGATCGAGAATTAAATTGCCATTTAGTTAGATTTAATTTTTAAATTTTAGATTACCTTTAATTACATAATATTTCTTAGATATTATTATTATTATAAGAAATAATATTTATTTTGAAATTGTGTTTTACTACTATTATAAAAAAATATTTATAAATTTCATTATTTTCATATTCTCAAATTATCTAATTTACCCCAAAAAATATTCCACTATGTTTTGTAATTATCTCTATTTTTTCCTTCTCAAAATATCCTACTATTTTTCCCAACATTCTTTTTTCCTTCTAAAATAAATATACTACAAAAAAATATTCTATCTATACATGTGACTATTTAGGAGTTGTGCAACTCATGTGTTTTTTATTTTATTTAGTTTTGTTTGGGAAGTCGGCACTAACAGGGGGAATTTGCTCAGTTGTTATTTCTATTGTCAGAATTTGACCTCAAATACGTCATTAGAAAATCCATAAAAGGCAAAACAATGACAGAATTTTTGGCAGATCAACTGATCAAAGGAAAAGAGGACGCTGAGTTTCAGTTCCCTGACAAGCAACTCATGGGAGTCAAGGATGAAAAGGGGACTTTGTATTTTGATGGCACATTAAGTTAGTACAGTTATAGAATAGAAGTTTTTCCTTGTCACCCTTGATGAATCACACATTTCCTTATCTTTAAAGCTCGATTTTAAAATCACCAATAATCAAGCTGAATACGAAACATGCCTTGCTGGATTAGAAGCCGCCCTAGAACTAGGGACAAATAAATTGGAAGTAATCGAAGATTCGGCATTGGTGGTTTCGCAAGTCAAGGGAGAATGGAAAGTTAGGGATGGAACCCTGGTTTTATACCATCAAGAGCTTGAGAAGTTAATATTGTGTTTTGAGTTAGTGGTCTTCACTTATGTTCCAAGGTTGCAAAACAAGTTCGTCGACACCCTGGCCACTCTAGGTTCATTGATTAACATACTGTCCGGAGTTAAGAGGAGCCCGTTAATTATCGAACAAAAGAGAAAACCAGCTTATGAGATGGTATCTACAGTTGAAAGAGATTCAGACGGTCTTCCTTAGAACTTCAACATCCAGAATTTCATAGAAAAGAGGAAATACCCTAAGTATGCTAACAAAAATGACTAGAGAACAATATGGAGATTACCTACATAGTTTGTCATTTGTGGGAAAAAGTTGTACAAACGAGAATACTTAGGGCCAACAAGTTATGTGTCAACAGTGAAGAAGGCCAAGAATTGTTGAAGGGGATACACGTTGGAGTTTGCGGATCTCATATGAGTGAAAACATGCTAGCCAAGAAGATTTAGCAACAAGAATACTTTTGGATGACTATGCAAACAGACTGCATACAGTTTGTGCGAAAGTGCTACAAATGTTGGATCCATACGAACCTTATGCATATTCCCCATCCCATCTGTATAACTTAACGTCGCTGGGGCCGTTCTAAGTATGGGGAATCGATGTAATTGGCAGAGTAACACTGAAGGTTTCAAATGGTCATGAATTCATTTTGGTGGCCATTAACTGTCACGCCCCCAAACCCAAGATACGTGAACCACCGACAAAAATCCGTTTGTGATGCCAAAGATCCAACAAAATCACATGATCCCAAACTAGCATTGAAACGATAAAACAAATACGTTTAAAACCTTTAAAAATTTATCCTTCCGAGGGTTTAATGTAAATGAAAGAGAAGCCCAAATAGGATGAGAAAAAAAACCCAAGAGCCAACTTCTAAGATTTTGAAAATCTGCACAGATCGATCGGTCGATCGGTTGTCTTTGCTGCTCTCGGTTCCCTCCTACAGACTTGCAAATAATGAGAGGTTCCTTTCACCGCCCAATAGACTGACTGATCAATCCATCGAGCGGTCTGGCTCTAGACCAAGTTTTCAACAATCAACTTTTGAAATCCAACCTCCACCTTGTTTTCATGCATTTGAATAGCTTCAAGGTATAAACAAAACAACTTAAAACATGCTAAACATGGTTCAAAAACCTTCCTTAAGGCACAAGATTTGATATTAAATCCGAAAACATATATATGTCTTGAAAGAAATAAACTTAAACCATCCCAAGGTCCTTTTAATTACCATACATACAAGCATCCAAAAAACCTTAGCCTTAAGGCTTTACAACCAACATGTTTTTAAGTAAGGTAAATTACACTGACCTCTCCTGAAGTTTCTAACAAAAACACTGACCTCCCATATGGTTTTAAAAATTGCACAAATCTCCCATGAGATTTAATTTTAACATCAAGCTAACCCAACTGTTAAAATTTTCGTTGAAACTTAACGAAAACCACCATTCTCACCCTAAAACCACCATTCCCACCCCAAAACCACCCTCAAAGCCACCCTTCAA
>JAOTRH010000013.1:1160651-1201615 GCA_034768845.1 Heliamphora exappendiculata | reverse complement strand
TTATGTTTTCAAATCATATCCCATGTTTTTGCTTTTGATACCAAATTGTGGACCTTAAGGGAGGTTTTTAAACCATGCTTAGCAGGTTTTTGGGCTATTTTATTTATGTCATGGAGTTGTTCTGATGCATGAAAACAGGTTAGGGGTTGGATTTTAAAATTTGTGTTTTAAGAAGTAGTCCAGAGTCAGACTGCTCGATGGACCACTCGAGCGGTCTATCGAGCGGCCAAACCAGTCTCTTGGTTGTTCTACAGGTTGTGGGAAGAACCGAAGGTAGACAAGGACCACTCGAGCGGTTTGAGCAGATTTTGAAAACTTTGTTGTTTTGGTTTTACTCTTGGCTCTTGAAACGTTGATTGTATCATTTAGGTCCTTCTTTTACCTAAATTAAATTCTCGAAAGTACTCTTTTCAATGGTTTTAAATATGTTTTCTTTATTGTTTCAAACGTCTTTTGGGTTCAAGTGGTTTTGTTGGATCATGGGCATCACAAAACGATTTTTCTTGGGTAGTTCACGTGACCTGAGTTTAGAAGTGTGACAGATTGGTATCAGAGCTCTAGGTTCTAATACTTAGGAATCATTAGAAGAGGTTACATCACCTTATGAGAATGGTTGTGTGTGCTTGATTTGCATGTATTTAAAATATTTTGATAATATGAGAATGTTGTGTTATACATGTGCATGAAGGTTGAACCTTAGGATTGATCTATCATGCCTTCAGGTGTTTGGATTCACCAACTTGAAAATCAAGTTAGAAATGTGTTTAGTCGACGTACTTTCTAGCAACAAATCTGAGTGGGTTACTCAAATTGACTTGTCACTCTTGTTGGTGCTCCTCGGTATGTAGAGTTTGTTTACATGATCTTGAATGGTTAAGTGTTAGCATGATTATGTGACTTGTGTTGGTAATAACATGATGAAGCAAATCTTATGTTGTTATGCTCTACATTTCTTTTATATAGAAGCTATATTTTCGCGGAGAGAAGGTTGTGGTCGGGGTTGGGGTCGCGGTTTAAGCCAAAGGGATACACCAATCCCTGATGTCGGAGATGCTAATATTCCCTAAAGACTAGTAGACAGGGTAGATCTGGAGTAAGTGCACAGTCAGGTGAACACCGCCATAAGAGGTAGAGGTCGCCTGGTCCTAGTTCTTATCCTATTGAATCATACCAGTAGTTTTCAGCACCGGCACCCTCGGTAGCTTCATCGGGACGGTCGGAGCGGAGGAGCTCATTTTTTATCAGTGCAAACAACCAGGGCATCATGCGGTGGATTGCCTACTGAGGGGACAACCCTAGAGTTCTATACATGTTCGGTCCCAAGGGAGAGGGCCACCGGTATATTTTGGGTGTGGTTAGCCAGGGCATTTTCGCAGTAACTGCCCTCAGGGAGGGAGTGGATAGAGCACAGCAGTTGCACCACTTATTCAAACTACGTAAGGACGACAAACTTACCGACAGCCGCAGTAACAACCAGCAGCTTAGACTTCTAAGGTTGTAGAAGGGGACACTTTAGCCTAGTCAGTGCAATAGCCCACCGCACAGGGCCATAGTGGACCAACCAAGGGACTACAGGGGCGAGTGTTTTCCTTTACTGATTCAAGTTCTTCTAAAGCAACCGGTTATGCTAGACGCTTCAGCGACTACTTTAGTTATCAAAGGTATTCTCTTAGTGTACCGTACATGGGTCAATGTTCTTATTGACACAGAAGCATCCATTCTTTTATCTCATCTACTTTTACATCTATTTTGGGGCTGGAGATAGACACATTGGATAGCACATTGTATGTAGAGACCCCGGTCAATGGAAACATAGTGTTTGGACGAGTTTGTAGATCCTGTGAGTTAGAGGTCGCCATCCGTTATTTAGAGTTTGATTTCATCATTCTCGATATGACCACATTTGATATCATCTTAGGGATGGACTGGCTAATCAACTATCGTGCCTATATCGATTGTGATCGACGGAGGGTATCGATTTGTACACCTAAGGGTGATTGTTTTTTATTCGTGGGTGATCGGAATGATGGTTCAGTGCCCATGCCCCGTGTTGTGCAAAACCAAGGAAACCTTAATTTTCTCTTATCTACTCTCATGTTGAATGAGGCTGTTGATGTCCGAGGAGAGTTTCCCCCTGTAGTTTGTGAATACCTAGATGTCTTTCTTGGCGATCTATTCGAGTTGCCACCTCTTTGTGAGATAGACTTTTTTATCGATCTTATTCCAGGAGCCGCTCCCATTTTGATGTCCTTTTATCATTTTGTACCAGCAAAGTTGTAGGAGCTTAAGGTACAGCTTCAGAAGTTGCAAGGTAAGAGGTTTGTACGCCCGAGTATGTCCTCGTGGGGAGTTTCAGCCTTGTTTGCCAAAAAGAATGATGGGTCCTTGAGATTATGTATTGATTACCGAAAGTTAAACTAGATGACGGTGAAAAACAAGTATCCTATGTCGAGAATTGATGATTTGTTCGATTAATTAAAGGGTTCAAGTTATTTTTTAAAAATTGACTTGAGATCAGGGTATCACTAATTGAGAATCAAGGAAGAGAACATAGCAAAACCCGCCTTTTGAACTCGTTATGGTCATTACATGTTTTTAGTCATGCTGTTCGGTTTGACGAATGCACCTGCAACACTCATGGACTTGATAAACCTCATATTCCATCAATATCTTAACAGTTTTGTAGTCGTGTTTGTGGACGACATTCTTATCTACTCACCATTGAGGGAGATGCATGAAGAACAGCTGCGTATTGCTCTACAGCTTTTAAGGGAACATCGATTGTATGTAAAATTTGAGAAGTGTGAATTTTAGATGCCTGGGGTGAAGTTTCTTGGACATGTGGTGTCGGGAGATGGAGTATCTATAGACTCTTCAAAGAATGGTGCAATGATGAGTTGGGAACGACCGAAGAATGTGTTTGAAATTTGCAGCTTTCTGGATTTGACAGGCTACTATCGACGATTTGTGAAAGATTTTTGTTGACTTGCCGCGCCAATGACTCACCTTACATGAAAGAGAGTCAAATTTGTTTGGAGTGAGTCTTGTCAGCTAGCATTTTAGGAACTGAAGAAGAGGTTGACAAGCGCGCCAGTGTTGGTCATTCCAAAACGAGGTGTGGGTTACACTATTTATTGTGACGCGTCGTATGATGGCTTGAGATGTGTCTTGATGCAGGAGGGAAAAGTTGTGGTTTATGGATCTCGATAGTTAAAGATTCACGAACAGAACTATCCAACACATGACTTGGAGTTGGCGGCGGTGATTTTTGTCTTAAAGGCATGGCGGCACTATCTTTACGGTGAGCATTTTGAGGTTTTCTCCGACCACAAGAGTTTAAAGTATTTATTTTATCAGAGGGACCTGAATCTACACTAGCGAAGGTGGATGGAGTTTATGGAGAACTACGATTTTGATCTTTAGTATCATTCGAGGAAGGCCAATATCGTAGCTGATGCTCTTAGCAGGAGATCTCATGGTTCCTTAGCTTCAGTTTTCATACGGGAATGGGACATGCTAGAGGTGGTTGGCGAGTTTGATTTGTGTCTCGAGGAGACAGAGGAGGGTGCAACCTTATTTTCTGTTGTTTCGCGACCCATGCTGATTACACATGTTCTTGAGGCTTAGTAGACGGATCAAGAAGCTCAGGTGTTGCGGGATCGTGTTGCTAGTGGGAAAGACACCAAGGGGTGGGTTGTGAGCCCGAATCAGAATTTGAAATTTACTGGGAGAGTGTTTGTGCTAGAGTCATGCCATGACGATGTGTTACGTGATTTCCACCATTCTCGTCTGGCAATGCACCTGAGAAACACAAAGATGTTCCATGATTTGTGTTGATAGTTTTGGTGGAAGGGAATGAAGAGGAATGTAGCCTAGTTTTTTTCTCGGTGCCTTACTTGTCAACAAGTGAAGGTAGAACATCAAAGGCCAGCAGGGTTGCTCTAGTCGTTGCCAGTATCAGAATAGAAGTAGGAGAACATCACGATGGATTTTATATTCGGACTTTCGAGATTGCTTGAGGGGTATGATGCTATTTGGGTGGTGGTCGATAAATTGACGAAATATGCGCACTTTCTTCCCATACGTGTGAAGGATTCCGTGAACAAGTTGAGTAAGTTGTATGTTAGTGAAATTATTCGGTTATATGGAGTGCCTGTATCCATTGTTTCTGACCAAGACCTGTGCTTTACATCGCGCTTCTGGTAGAGTTTTTAGTCGACTTTGGGGACAAGTTTGTTGTTCAGCACCACTTTTCACCCTCAAACAGATGGTCAATTCGAGTGGACTATACAGATTTTGGAGAACATGTTGAGAGATTGTGTGCTATATTTTCGAGGTTCTTGAGATGATCATTTACCATTAGTGGAGTTTGCGTATAATAATAGCTATCATTCGAGTATTGGGATGGCCCCTTTCGAGGACTTGTATGGTAGGCTATGTTGGTCACCGATATGTTGGACTAATGTGGGAGAAGCAGCAGTTTTCAAACCCGACTTGGTGCGAAAGACAACGGAGAAGATTACCATGATTCGCTAATGCTTGGTGATGGCCCAAAGTCGTTGGAAGAATTACGTAGATCGAATGGGGAGGCCTTTGGAGTTTAGGGTGGGGGATCACGTATTCTTAAAGGTTTTGCCACACCAAGGTTTAATGAGATTGGGCCGTAGTGGGACGTTGTCGTCACACTTTATTCGGCCGTTTGAAATCTTTTAAAGGATTGGGGAGGTAGCATACCATCTAGCTTTGCCTCCTCAGTTGTCATCTGTGCACAATATGTTCTATGTTTTCATGCTTTGAAAATACAAGCCTGGCCCATCACATATCTTGGACTAGGCTAAGTTGCGGGTGGACAGGGACATTTCTTTTGAGGAACGACCTATGAGGATTTTGGATATGAAGGAACAAGTGTTGAGAGGGAGAACCAACGCTTACGTTAAGATTCTACGGCTTTATCGCGGTTAGGAGGAGGCTACATGGGAGCTTGAGTCCGAAGTCTGTGCTAGGTACCCGAAGTTGTTTTCTTCTTCACCATGTAGCGTATTTCGGGAGAAAAATTCCTAAAAGGGAGAAGAGTTGTGAGGCTTAGTTCCATTTTAATTTTGTAATATATTTATTCGGCGTGTTATGTATGGCTTTGGGTTGTTATAGAATAGCTTTTCTATATGGTGTATCCATATTGTGGCTTAAAAATACATTATAGGATCCATCCTGGAACCGTGGGGCATTGTGGTGTTAAGTTAAAAAATCTTTTCTAGGTGAGACCGCTCAAGTAGTCCTTAGACCGCTCGATCAGTCTATCAGGGCTATTAGTACGTGGGATAGGCCACTTTCTTAGCATTTGGTCTTAAGCTTGTTGTGTAAGCTTATCTCCTTCTCTCTTGAAGAACACACCAAAACCCTAGACTTTTCTCTAACTTTTACCTTGCTCTAGGTGTATTTTTGGCATTACAAGAGTGGAGTGGTGTTGTACACGCCAAGGGCTTCGCATTCATCCAGGTGGATTCGTATTTCGGCGTCGTTGGTTTTAAAACATCGAGTTTTTAACTCTCTATAGTAGGACTCTAGACTATATTGCTTTAAAAGCGTGTTAAGTGTGATTACATGCATTTTATTATGTCAAAATGCCATGAGATGATGTAACTTTGTGTTTGAGCCATGTTTGGGGGTAAAAAGTATGATTTATGTTTTTGAGATTTATTACAAAGTTGGTGGATGCATGATTATGTGATTTTCAAAAGCATGAGTTGTGAAAATCGAAGAAAATTATGTAAATGTTGCAAGAAACATGGATTTTTGGTGTTTGGGGCTAACCGTTGGGGTTGAGCATAGATTTTAAATGGTTGGATTGAAATTGATGATAGTTTTGTGCAAATGTTAGTGTACCTCCATGAATTTTGGGATGGTGTGGCTGTGCCTTTTTATTATTTCGAGACTATACTGTGTGCCTTTAATGATTTGTAAAATGTATTGTAACAACGTGATGAATGTGGGCCTCAATTACCCTTCGATGAAAATTCAAAAATTTGCGCAATTAGGTGCATTGCTCTTTCGAGTTAATCCCTGTAAATGAAGTGGTTGCTCCAATGAGAGGCGTTAGTTGTTGTAGCAAAGTATAAAGCTTGTCATTGCCTAACGGACCATTAGATGCCCCGGACCTAGGTCAATAGATGAGAGTTTATAGTTGCTACACCATTGTCCCCCGTGTGACAACGTCAGTATGTACTAATCATTGTGGTTGTGGAAACCCTTTTTAGTTTGAAAGCTTTGTTAAAGGACTCAAATGATTTTAGTATTGTTTTCAAATGGTGAAACGCTATTGGGTTATGTGAACAATTGTGGTTTTGAGGAAAAATCGTTTTAAAACGTGCGTGGTAGAATTGTTCATATACTGATGATCACATGTTACGTTTTTAATTCATGCTAGTCTATTTCTTATTGGGTTTCGGCTCGCGTTATTGGATTCAAACAATTTCAGATGATCTAGATCATTTGGCTTGACGTGGTAAAGTTCAAATGGTAGTGGTGGATTCGAAAATTTTTAGTTTTCACATTTTGGATGATTTTGGATGATTGTAAATGAAGATTAATCATGTAATTGACCTACAAACATGTTGCTTGTAAAGCCTTAAGGCTAAAGGTTATTCATAGGCTTGTATGTATGGTCATGAAAGGGTTTTGGGATATATATATATATCACTCGATGGACTGCTCAAGCGGTCCATCGAGCGGTCTGGCTCTGGATCACTTTTCAAAATACAAATTTTAAAATTTAACCTCCAACTTGTTTTCATGCATCAGAACAACTCTGTGGTTTAAATAAAACTGCCACAAAACCTGCTAAACATGGTTTAAAAACCTCCCTCAAGGACCACAATTTGATAACAAAACCGAAAACATGGAATATGACTTGAAAACATAATATATATAATATATACAGATTAGAGGTTAAATTTTAAAATTTATGCTTCGAAAAGTGGTCCAGAGCTAGACCGCTCGAGCAGTCAAACTAATTTCTCGGTTGTTCAGCAAGCTGTGGGAAGAACCGAAGGTAAACAAGGACTGCTCGAGCGGTCTTTTGACCGATTGAGCGGTTTGGGCATATTTTGAAAACTATATTGTTTTGGTTTTTACTCTTGTCTCTTAGAACCTTGATCGTATCCTTTGGGTCCTTTTTTTACCTAAAGTAAGTCTTCGAAAGTGTTCTTCTCAAAGGTTTTAAATATGTTTTCTTTATTATTTCAAGCATCTTTTGGGTTCAAGGGAATTTGTCGGATTGTGGGCATTACAAAACGATTTTTTTTGAGTAGTTCGCGTGACCCGGATGTAAGGGCGTGATATTTTTTTTTTTTGGGTAATTAAGGGCACGACAATGCATGTTCTGAGATGCACATTTTTGTATTTGAGTAATTAATCAAAAAAGAAGTGTTTGGAACTTTTACATCGATTGATGGTCATTTATATTTGTGGAATTTACAAATGTTATCAATGTCATTTTCGTAAATTATATTATTCAACTCTATTGGAAAAATATCCAATCAAACACTGTACAAATTAACCACAGCTTCTTCCATCTCCAATCAAACATACCATGATATACAACAATTCACACTATTAATCCACTCCTCGTTAGGACTCGAATTCACTTCTTATCTCAAAAATTTAGTCCGGCAACCAAACACGACCTCAGAGATGTCTGGTACAATCAGCTCTGACTTTCACATTTCTTATCAACAAATGAATAGAAAAAAAAGAAGAAGAAGAAGAGAACTAGCTATGCATCACTGGTTGAGCAGGTCTTGATATCTACCTTCACTGCATGCTCTTCTGAAAAAAGAAATAATAATAAAGATAAATTATGTTTGGTAACGTTTTGTGATCCACATTTAGTTTTTATTTTCATAAATTTGGTGAAATGTAACCATAAACATATTTGATAAAATTATTTTTTTGCTCAAAAAATGTGAACATTTGTAAAAGATAACTAGATTCTAAGAATCGAAATAGTTTTCAGTGGTATAAGCAACTTTACATTCCCTACTTCCTCATTAATCACCCCCACCTTCGGCCACCATCACTACCCACTACCTCCGGCCACCATTATTGCCGCCACGTCCTCCATCTTAGGGAACTCCCTCTACCTCCAGATGCAATGACTAGTCACCAACTTCGGCCACTACAGATACTTCTGTCCTGACCATCTCCTTCTAACAGGGCCTCCAATGGCTACCCTTCACTTGTTAAACAAAAAAAAAATTACAAATATATGTATATGCTAAACATGTTTTTTGTTATCATATTTCGCAGAAGTAATCGAAAGTATGCTTCATGATAATTGTAAACATAAAACTAAAATCGCTAGCAATCAGTATGCTTGCCATATTCAATTTTCTAAGTGAGTAGAATAAGATATTGATCACAAAAACTAATAGAGTTTGAGAAGGAAATTCACCT
This sequence comes from Heliamphora exappendiculata, assembly GCA_034768845.1. Classification (NCBI taxonomy): domain Eukaryota; kingdom Viridiplantae; phylum Streptophyta; class Magnoliopsida; order Ericales; family Sarraceniaceae; genus Heliamphora; species Heliamphora exappendiculata. The sequence continues at coordinate 1,193,164 of JAOTRH010000013.1, read as the reverse complement.
TCGTTTGTCAGAGCAGAATTCACAAACTTCTGAGGCAAGCAACCTTCCTGTTTCTGTTTTATTAGGTTCTTGAGCACTGTTCTTTTGTTTGTTGAGGTGCAAGCAGCTCACAATTTACTGGTTCTCCAACTCTTTCAGTCTTCTGCTTTAACTGTTGTGGCCCTTGTTCTAGTGTAAGGTCTGCTCTATTATCAGCATTGGACTTACTTGCTTCCTGATCATTCAAAATGAAAGGAAGAATACATAAGGAAGATAAACAAGTTCAAGCACATTGATTGATAAAGTTTGATGATTCAGATAATCCCCAAACACCCATTTCCACCTGAGGCTCAAAGAGTTTCCAAAGCTTGAGCTACAAGTCAAATATTCTTCCCTGTAGGCTCTCTTGCTATAAGAAGCACTTGCTCCTTGTAGTTTACAAATGTTCAGAACTTTCTTACTCTTTAACTAATTATATTTAAGAGTTCTGTTCTTCAACTAATTAGTTCAGTAATCATAATCCAGGACGATAAAAACATTCCAAATGAGCTTGGCAAATTTAAACTAGAAACGAGGTTCTCTAATAGAAATTAAAATTCTCTTGGTCCAAGTAAATATTTAGAAAACAATAAATAGATGTGAACTGTTATAAGGCCAAAGGAAGAGAGAAAAGTTCAATAGACTTATTTGAAAGACACAGGAGTAATTCAATTCTCATGTGAAATCCAAATGGCTTCTATCATGGATAGTTGGGCAAAAAAACTACTGCTTACTTGCCCTACATTCAGTCTTTTTGTAATTTTGGATCAAAAAATAACTTGAATCGCATCAATTTTGGTGCGTCTGCAATGAGAAGATAGCCAACCTGGCCTCCATTTGATGACCTTTCAAGTGAACGCCCTCTTTGAGAACGATGCTTGTGAATATAACCATTATTATCACTTGAGTTTCTGTTTTTCCCGAGATCTTTTATTCTTGTAAGCTCTGGCAAAATGATTAAGCCAAGATCCGGCCTGTCCTTCTTCTTTAGCTCACAACACTTCAGCGCCAATTTTGCAAACTGAAGAGTCTCTTCAACAGGCCAGTCTGGCACTGCTGGATCAAGAAAATCTTCAAATGTTCCTTTCTGGATGGACTTCTCAACATGGTGTGTGATACCCATTGGAGGCCTTGCTGTGATAAGTTGAAGTAACATTATTCCAAGTGAGTATATATCTGATTTAGTCCCTAACTTGCCCGTCTGTTGATACTCGGGATCTATGTAACAGAAGGTCCCCGCTGCAGAGGTCATGTGATATTGTGTAACACTATTAGCTACTGAAGGAGGGACTAGGCGTGCAAGGCCGACATCACTTATTTTGCACACGAAATTCCGGTCTAGGAGGATGTTGGCAGGCTTAAGGTCACGGTGCACAAGAGGTTCTGGCTTTGCCTGGTGGAGGAATAAAAGCCCCGTAGCAATATCAGCTGCTATTTTGAATCTAAGTCTCCATGGAATTGGAGGGCTGTTTCCTTTCCGAAATAGCCGATCTTCCAAACTTCCATAGTTCATGAATTCATATACCAAGCATCCATACTCGGGACATGCACCTAAGAGGAGAACCATGTTTGGATGTCGAATGCAGCTAAGGATCTCAACCTGCACAATCGAAACACATTATATAAGTAATAAGTTTTACCGGAAAAGAATTTCATAACAATAATTTAATGAGCACAGTTGTGCATCATGGTCATTCCATTGAAACTGATTCACCTGAATAAATCTTCAAAAGCAATTGCATGAAAAAAAATATTTAAAAAAATCCTTCTTGTTGTTTCCATCTCTTCACTTTCAGTTCAAACCAGTTCAAAAGAGTTCCAAATCTCAAAATTGATCCATTTTGTTGATCATATCACCTCAAGCCAACATTATATAAGAAAGACAAAATAAAATACCAATAACATTGTACCTCTTGTTGGAACTGCTTCCTCCCTTGTTTAGCATCAGGTCTAAGAACTTTGATGGCAACTGGAGTGTGATCAAGTTTGCCTCTATAAACAGGACCGTACCCACCTTCACCGATTTTTAACGACCCAGAAAAGTGATCAGTAGCAGCCTCTATCTCTTCTATGCTGTATTTTCTGTAGCGGACATCGTTCTGTGATAAAACATCCAATGCTCGATTCTTCTCTTCGGTCTCTCGCTTGGCTTTCATCTCTGCATACTGTCTTCTCTGTGCTTCTATCTCAGCTACTTTTTGTGATTTCTCAGCTGCTTCAAGTGCAGCTTTAGATCTAGCCTTTTCCTTCTCAACAATGGAAAGAGCTGCCTCTTCTGAAAGCCGAGCTTGCTCCAACCTACGAGTTTCTTCCATCTTCCATTGATGAAGCTCTTTAGCCTGAAATTTAGTAAGAAATGCAACATTAGAAATGCCAACATATTTCCTCACTAGGTTAATGTTATAATTTTAAAGTTATAATCTAATTTTAAAGTTATCAAGAAACTTTTGTGACCTATCCCATGCACGCCATAAAGCTGTACTCTGCATTAAATGACAGGCCATGTCTCTTGTTTCAAAATTGAAAAATGACTAGTTCCCAATGATTTATAATGCTCCCTTATTCTAAATTTTTACAATTCATTTTTTTAATGTAGAAGAAGCATCTCTTTCTTTTCTCGTGTCACGGGCCTATTGCAGCCCACGAAAGTTGAATTGCTTCCATGAACAACTGGTAGGTTTTTTCAAACCAACAACATAACAATTTTGCTATGGATGGCATTTGAGATTTTCAGATGCTTCTAAATCTCCATCTATTCCATGCATGATGTATCCAAATAATATTATGTTCAAAGGGATACCCAATTCTCCTTGTGTAATTTTGTAAATAAATTTAATTGATATCATATCAGAGAAAAGAAGAGCCCTGCATAGAATGAGATCTTATAGACTTTACTGCTATTCTTTTAGCAAAAATGGTTGTTGTCCGTTATGTTAGCTCGCCTTGGGGAAGCTGTACTAATTTCGCTCTACCACTAAAAAGAAAAAGTAACTAAATGCATTCAGCAGTAAAGTCTTCGTCGAATCATTTAGTTGCCTGAAGAAAAAAAAAGAAAACGAAGACGATGCTTCCCCTAATTCAGATCATTTGCACATATCATCTTTCTGTTAAGGTTATTATTATTATTGCGCATACCATCTTTCTGTTAAGGTCGTCGAATCATTTAGTTGCCTGAAGAAAAAGAAAAAGAAGATGATGCTTCCCCTAATTCAAATCATTTCCACATTCCATCTTTTTGTTAAGGTTATTATTATTATTGCACATATCATCTTTCTGTTAAGGTGGTGGTGGTGGTTGTTATTATTTTTTCTTTGATAAGTAAGAAAGAATCCATAAAAAGGTATTAAGAGGATGCCACCCAAAAACGAGAGAAAATTTGTACAACATGGAAGGAAGACAAAAAGAACTCCCACAAAAGGAAAATACTAAAAAACCCCTACAAAAATTTCACAAGGACAACAATTCAATGAAAAAATACTTTTAAGTATATGAAGTCAGCTGTTTCATTATCTTAAGGCGCACCTAGCTAAAAGAAAAAATACAAAGGAGAATGCCCATTAGCCTATGTGATGCAGGTCGAATCATGGAAGATAAATATTTCTTTTTATTTTAGAATTAATAATTTTATTAAGAAACAAATACTTTAAGTATGTTTTTCCTAGAAGATTAGGTTTCCTAATATTAGATTATTTAGTCCTCTTTTGGTATTATTTTTCTACAAGATTATGTTTCTTAATTTTAGATTATTCAATCTTCCTATTATGCTTAATTTCTTTACTATAACTAGGTATATTTCTTATTTTTTATTTTTATTTTTTTATGTAGTCCTTAAGTTATTATAAATTAGGATGTAAGCCTTACGGCAAATCAGTTGTTAATTAATAAAAAAATTTAGAGAATTTTCTCCTATTCATGTCTGTTATTGGAGAGAGTATCTCTAATTCAAGTAGGCTTGTGGATTTCGGTGCCAGTATCCTTTTAGTCAATAAGCTTTTCTACATCAGTTGGTATCAAAGTCTAGCCTTTGTCCGAGACCTGACTATGGCATGAGGAGGTGGTGCCAACAAGGGACGAGAGGGAAAATTTGCCGCTATCGAAGAAGTGTATGAGCGGACGACCTTGCACGAAGTGCCCGAGCGGAGGAACTGACACAGCTCAGTGATGCAATGACCGTGTTGACTGAGCGGATTGCAGCCATGGAGGTTGTGAATCATCCTTGCCACCATCCAGCAAATCCGCACCATCAAGAGGAGGATGAATTGATTGATAACGGTTCAAACCCTTTTTCTGAATATCAGCCGAGGGAAAGCGAGGAGGAATCATGGTTAATGACCATGATTTTAGACATTAGGAGCCAGGGTTGAAGATCGACTTATCGGAGTTCCAAGGAGGTCTGATGCCAAAAGAGTTCCTAAACTAAACCAGTGTTGTTGAAGAAATTCTGGATTTCGAAAAGGTTCTCAAGGCCAAACGGGTTCCTTTGTTGGCTACGAGCTTTGGTGGCAGTACACAAAAGTTACAAGGTCTCGTCAAGAAAAATCCAAAATTTTGAGATGGAAAAAATTCAAAAAATATATATTTTTTGCCTTTTTATCTTTTAATTACATTCGGATCATGAATCAAAAAGCGTTTGAGATTCAACGTTCACATTATGGTGAGTTTGGTTTTCAATCTTTTTCACAATCTAAAGATTACAATGGATTTGAAAATTCTCATAAAAAAACTTCAAGTACCCATTGGAAATCACCTCTAATATACGACGAGTATTCAAATGAGGAAATTGTGATTCATCACATCAAGAAAAAAAGAGCTTGAATATCTAGATGAGGTGGTGAAAAACAAAAATAAATAAATAAATAGTCTCGTTGAAGAGGAAGTTGTCCCAAGAGACCAAAGAACTTGGTGAGACTGAGAAAGTTAAAGAATTTCAACAGAATCATTCTTACTATGAAGATCCATTCGATTCTGCAAACTTCATCAACATATCTTCTTCGTGGTTCATCAAGGAGCAAATTATTAGTCATTTTATTTTAACACGACGGAATGATTGGATGGATGTGTTGGATAACTTGATATACATTGTTGGGCTTCTTTCCTAACAGCTTAAGCTCTTGGGACAATTGGTGACATAACATGGTATCAGAGCTCTAGTTCTGAGGTATTGGGTTCAAGTCTCGTGATGTATTTTCCTGCTATATTTGTTATTGCGCATTCTGTATACTGGTGCACTTGTAGTCCTAGGGTTATTATAAATTAGGATGCAAGCCTTAAAGAAAATCAGTTGTTGATTAATATGAATATTTAGAGAATTTTTTCTTATTCGTGTTTGTTATTAGAGAAAGTATCTCGAATTCAAGCAGTCTTATGAATTTCAGTTCCAGTGTCCTTCTAGTTGATACAATTCCCTGCATCACTATGCCATGGAAACTCAATCCCATCAAAAGATCTCTTGTTCCTGATGCAGCACGCGGTGGAGATGAGAATAGTGAATAGGTAGCATACAAAGGTCGAAACCCTAAACCAAGGCCATAGCCTTAAAACTCAACTCTTTTATTAATTCAACTCTATCAATACATAAAAGGAGTCACTTATTTATAGGCTTAAAACCCTAATCTAAAAAGAAAATTAAGATCTTAAGGAATTAAAATAAAAATCTCAATAATATAATCTAAAATCCTAATGAAAAGGAAATAAACTAAAATCTCATTTAAAAGATATCTAGAATTATAAAATAAAATCCTAATTAATAAAATAAAATAAAATATTAAATAATTAAAATCTAATTGTAAATATTCCTTTGAATTCCGCATTATTCGTCTCCACTGGAAAAAAGAGCTCGACCTCGAGTTCGTCTTGAAATACAGAACGCGTCCATGCCAAATAATCAAATATTTTGAATAGATGAGTGGCATAAGCTTCATCTCATTCCATCTATTTTTGACCTTGAGACGGTTGACAAGGGTCACAAAACTGGATTTGATAACCCAATCAAAGAATTCAACAGTAATAAAATCAATGTGTTCTGCCTTAATGAAGTCTTCCATTGGTGGACAATCAATAGAAGTGTACAAGTAAAGTGCATCCTTATGTTCAAAAGAATATTCATTGGATGAACCATTGTTCATCATAGAGGTTGCTAGCTCTTCAATGGCCAGAGGTGGAATAGAAGCATCAATCTTGTCTGGGTCCAGAAAAGGGCAAGGTTGCTGAGTAGGCATCGAAGTAGAAAATTGTTGAGTTAACACCCCATCTTTTGGAATTGCAGGCTTCAACAAAATAATTTTGTTATTACATATGAAGCTAAAGGTGTTATCTTCCCTATTATAAGTGGTACCAAAATCAACCATCCATGGAAGACCAAGTAGCACATGCGTAATAGTAATGGAAAGTACGTCGCACCAAATCTCATCAAAATAGTCATCCATCTGAATAGGAACCAAACACCGTTGGGATACTAAAATATGAGTGTTATTAACCCAAAATAATTGGTAGGGCTGCAGATGTGGTTCAGGCAGTACTTTCATCTTCAGAACACCTAATGCAAACACAACATTCATTGCATATCCTCCATTAATAACAATTCTACAATCTCTATTGGCACATTTGAGAAATGTATGAAAATTATTTGTGTGTAGCCACTCCATCAAGAGTTTGCACAAGGAAAAGGCCAAAATATGTAAGGAATTTTTTTTTTTAATTGGGCTTTTTTTTTTGCTTGGTTAAAAAAAGAGGTGAATGGCTGTTTGGGTTTGGGTAGCTCTAATGAGTTGTGAAAGGCTAGGCTGGCCTAGTGGGCTGGGATTAAAACAAATATTAGATGGCAGATTTTTAAAATGAATAGTTAGTGAGCGTAGGGTTTAAAAGGGCAATGGCGTGTTGTAAAAAAAAAAGGCTAATGAGCTCAGTTTAAATAAACAAGATTAGTGAGCTTAAAATTTAGGAAGTTGGGTGAGCTAGATCTTTATTTTATTTGGGTTGGACAAAGGCTGGGGAATGGGTTTTAAGTTCTGAGTTGTGGCAAAAGAGGGGAAGGGTGGACCGGGTAAAAAAAAAGGTGGGTCGGGTATGGGAGAACTAGGTCGGGGCTTGCGGTATCCTTCTTCCTTGCCTGTGATGAGCAAGAGGTTACTAGGGTTTTGGTGTCTTGCGACACATGGGGAGGTCGATGAGGGAGGGAGAGGTCGATGAGGAAGACGACAACAAGAGGCGTCGGGAGTTTCGTCGACTAGTGGTGACGGCGACGACTTCAACGACTTCGGCGGCGACTATGGCGACTTCGGCGACTAGTGGAGACGCCAACTGTGGCTACTGTAGCCGTCGACAATGGCATTGATAGCGCAAGGGGAGGGCAGCGCAGGCTATAACGTTAACAGTGCGAGGGGGGGACCACCGTCGATGTTTGCGACAGAAGATGCTGACTATGGCATCGACGGTGCAAGGGGAGGGCGTCACAGAGCTCGAAGGGGAGAGGAAAGGGAGCGGCTAGCGCTCACACAAAGGTGGCGACCTTAGAGGTCGTCGATGGTCATTGACGGTGTCGTTGGCGATGTAGCCGAGAGAAGAACGGCTGTAGGATCATCTTTGGCAGCAGAAATGAGTCAAAGAGGAGAAGAAGATAAGGAATCCTGAGTCTAAGCTCTGATACCAATTGATACAGCACGCGGTGGAGATGAGAATGGTGAATAGGTAGCACACAAAGGTCGAAACTCTAAACCAAGGCCATAGTCTTAAAACTCAACTCTTTTATTAATTCAATTCTACCAATACATAAAGGGAGCTTCTTATTTATAGGCTTAAAACCCTAATCTAAAAAGAAAATTAAGATCTTAAGGAATTAAAATAAAAATCTCAATAATATAATCTAAAATCCTAATGAAAAGGAAATAAACTAAAATCTCATTTAAAAGATATCTAGAATTATAAAATAAAATCCTAATTAATAAAATAAAATAAAATATTAAATAATTAAAATCTAATTGTAAATATTCCTTTGAATTGTGCATCAGTTCCTCTCTAGCAAAATCAACCACAGCAAGCACAAAGGTTAATGGCTGCATTATACTTAGGAGACATGCAAAATTCCATCTCATTACTCTGCTGACAAGTTCTCTCTCACTCCCTCCCTCTCTCTTCCACGTGACGAGATTTATACTTATTGTTGTGGATTTGAGTCAAAACCCAACTAAATCCAATCCACAAGTCTCGTTGAATCATGCAATCAAGCCGTAAACGAATAACGAATCAAAAAAGAGAACAAACAAACCCTAGATGCACATACGAGTTTTTTTTATGTAGTTTGGCAATTGTGCCTACGTCCACAAGCTGACACTTTCACTATAACAGAACTAAAAAAAAATGATAAAACTACTAACAGCGCAAACCCTACGCGTCAATTAAAACCTAATTCTCGCATAGACCGGTCGATCGGTCTCAGGATTGATCAGTTTCGATCAGTCAATCCCTTCTCTCGGTTTCTGTTGCAAACACAGCGAGATATTGAAAGCTGTATTTGACTGATCGATCGGTCTCACCATCAATCGATCAATCTGTCCCTAAAGGAGGATTTTCTTCACCTCCAACAATCTCCCACTTGAAGTAAATCCACTTAAAGCCTACTGCAACCCAAAAACCAGACCTCTGACACCTCAGAACACTAACTAACCAAATCTCATGTGAGCCAACCTCCCGTCTTCTAAGCCCGAAGACCAATACAAGCTAAACTGTCCTTCAGCTTATCCACTGTCACAACTTTTGTGAACATGTTTGCAGGATTTTCGTTCGTATGAACCTTCTCCAAATTGAACTACCCCTCTTCTAGTTAAAACTGAATAAAATGATACTTTATACCGATATGGTTGGTCCTTGAATGAAATGCCGAGTTCTTTGCCAAGTGTATAGCACTTTGACTGTCGCTATACAGTTGACACTTATCTTGGCCTCTTCTCAGTTCTTTCAAGAAACCCTTTAGCCAAATCATCTCTTTACACGCTTCAATGGCTGCAACATATTTTTCCTTAGTGGTAGAGATGGCTCCTATTTTCTACAACCTAGAAACCCAGCTTACCACTGCACTACCTAGGGTAAACACATACCCCGTTGTACTCTTCCTGTTGTCGACGCCCCCAGTTAAGTCTGAATCTATAAACCCTTGCAGCAGAATCCCCTAGACCTCGTAACTCAAAGCATACCCAGTGGTGCCCCTGAGATACCTTAGAATCCACTTTACTTTTTCCCAGTGTTCCTTGCCTAGATTTGACATGAACCTACTCACAACTCCCACTGCATAGGCGATGTCTAACCTTGTGTAGGTCATGGCATACATCAAACTACCCACAGCTGACGCGTACGGTACCTTTATCATGTAATTCCTTTCTTCTTCTGTGACAGCTCCCAATTCCTTTGGGAGTCTGGAGTGACTTCCTAAAGGCGTGCTAACAGGCTTAGTACTTTCCATGTTGAAACGCAGCAAGACCTTTTCAACGTACTCTGATTGCGAAAGTTTAATCTTCCAACTCTTCCTGTCCCTGCTGATCTTCATCCCTAGTATTCGTTTGGCTTCCCCAAATCTTTCATAACAAATTCCTAAGACAATTGTGCCTTGAGATTTGAAATCTCATGCATGCTGGATACTGCAATCAGCATGTCATCTACATACAGGAGGAGAATCACATACAAGTTGGAAAACTTCCTAGCAGTAATGGTCACCATGGCATATGTTGAACCATGTGTCTGCTATAAAGTTGTCAAACCGCTTATACCATTACTTGGGTGCCTGTTTTAACCCATACAAGCTCTTCTTCAGTCTGCACACCATTTTCTCCTTCCCTTTAACTGAGTACCCATGTGGCTGCCGCATGTAGATATCCTGCTCTAGGTCACCGTGGAAAAATGCTATCTTAACATCTAACTGCTCCAGATGCAAGTCTTATGTGGCCACAATACTCAGAACAATCCTAATGGTGGATATCTTTACAACTGGTGAAAATATCTCCATGTAGTCAATTCCCGACTTCTGCAGAAAACCTTTGACCACCAGCCTCGTCTTGTACCACATGCTCCCATCAGCTTCTTCTTTCAGTCTATAGACCCGCTTATTCTACAATGCTGACTTTTCCTTAGGCAACTGAACTATAGATCCCAAGTCTTGTTTGATGACAGAGACTGCACCTCTTTATCTATTGCACACTCCTACTCGCCCTTTGCCTTGTCCTACAAATCCTCTTTAAAGCACTCTAGTTCACTACTGTCTGTCAACAGCAAATAGTGCAATGAAGGGGAATATCTGACTGTAGGCCTGCTAACTCTGGTAGACCTTTTGATTGTGGGAGTCTGTGGCTCTTCCTGTGGAGTAGGCTGTATGTTCACATCCCGGGTTTTCAAGACTTTGCTAGACAATTCCTCAAACTCAGTATAGTCTGACTTGTCTACTGTCTCACCCTTCTGATCCTGTCTGTTCTTGTACATAATTGACTCATTGCACACCACATCCATACTTCTCACTATTTTCCTGCTTTCTGAATTCCACAGCCTATAACCATAGCTATCTGTACCGTAGCCAACAAACACACATTTCTAAGACTTGGGGTCTAACTTGCCCATGTTCTCTTATTCAACATGTACATAGGCTATGCAACTAAAGACACGCAAATGAGAAAGTTATACCTCCTTTCCGGTACATGCTTCTTCTGGCAATCCACAGTTTAGTGCAACCGAAGGCCCCATGTTGATCAAGTACGTTGCTGTACTCACTACGTCTACCCAGAACTGCTTTGGTAACCCGTCATGTAACCTCATACTTCCGGGCTTCGGGCACGCTTCATGATTGTCATGTTCATGCATTCTGCCACTCCGTTCTGCCTCAGCTTCATCGAAACAATTTTCAGTCTTCTGATCCCGTTAGCTGCACAATAATCTTCAAGTTCTCTGCTGCAGTACTCTCTGCTGTTATTAGACTTTAGACATTTTAATTTCAAACCTATTTGCTTTTCAACTAAAGCCTTCCAATTTTTGAAAATACTAAACACATCTAATTTGTTCTTACAGAAATATATATATAACTTCTTTCTAGTAGCATCGTCAATAAAAGTTATAAAGTACCTCAAGCCACCAATGGAAAGTACCTAAATGGGTCCACATACATCTGTATGTACCAGCTTCAATTTGTCCGCCTTTGGAGTCTTCACCTGCTTTGTAAAACTAACCTTTTTCTATTTTTCGAAGACACAATCTTCACATAATTCCAGGTCCATTGACTCAACACCCAATAACTTCCCTTATTGTACCAAAACTTTTTATCTCTTTTTCACTCATGTGATCGAGACGCCTGTGTCACGTGATGGTGTCTCCTTTTGATGCTGCCACTGTTATACTGCTGTAAGAACCCGATGACACATACAGTGTATCCTCCTTCCCCCGGGCAAAAACTAATGACCCCTTACACATCTTCCATGAATCTCTCCCAAACGACGTCACGACTCCAAATTCTAACAACTGGCCCACTGAAATCAAGTTCGTCATTAGACTAGGCACGTATCTAAAATCATTTAGCTTCAATGCTGTACCATTAGCCCGTGTGATCTGCACTTCACCCTTCCCAACTTACTGCAAGCCTCGTCGTCTCCCAGATATACTTTCCCGAAGTTTCCCTTCACATACCTATGAAGTATATCCATGCGAGGAGTGGCATGAGATTACGCTCCCGAGTCAACAATCCATGAACCAATTCTACAATCCAACGTACAAATCAAGCATCTATGTTTTCTTCATCTAAAACATTAGCAGCAGCCTTACCACCTTGATTCGTGTCGTCGCACTGTTTCCTCATAGCTTTGCAATCCTTCTTGAGATGGCCCTTCTGTCCACAGTTCCAACATCCAGCTGATTTCTCCGGAGTCTATGATTTGCCTTGTGACTAAAATATGTGGTTTCCCCGGCCTTGCTCATTCTTCCCATCGAACTTCCTTCCTCTACCTTCGACGTTCAATGCTGACCCTGATGTCGACCCTTCACTTACTGTTCTTCGGAGTGATTCCTCTCCCAAAATAAAGCTAACAACATCCTTCAACTTTAACTTAGCTGAGGAGTTGCTGACTGCAACAATCAGGCTGCTTCATCTTTTTAGTAAACTGAACAGGAGAGCTAGGGCTTTGACTTCATCATCAAACTTGATACCAACTGACTTTAACAAATTTACAACATAGTTAAATTCATTGAGATGCTCTGCTATAATGGCATCATCTACCATCCTCAGATTGAATAGTCTCTTCATCAGGTATACCTTGCTTGATGCAGAGGGTTAATCATACATCTTCTCCAATGCCACCAATAGCCTTGCCATCGTCTTCTCTTTCGCGATATTGGAGATCACCGATGGTGCGAGACTTAGTCGCATGGTCCCTAAAACCTTTCGATCCAATATCCCACTTGACCTGTGTCATATTTTTCGGTTTCTCCCCAACTAATGGTTAAAACAAGTCTTTCTGATACAGAACATCCTCGATCTGCATTCTCCAAAGAGCGAAGTTCAAACCGTTGAACTTCTCGATCTTAATGTTCCCATCGTCTGCCATGTCGCGTTCTTCAACCTCTGAACCTTGCTCTGATACTAGTTGTGGATTTGAGTCAAAACCCAACTAAATCCAACCCACAAGTCTTATTGAATCACGCAATCAAGCCGCAAAGAATCAAGAAAGAGAACAACAAACAAAGCTAGGATGCACACACGAGTTTTTTTATGTGGTTCAGCAATGAGTGCCTACGTCCACGGGCTCACACTTTCACTACAATCAATATAGAATGGGTTACAAGTGTTTTGGAGCTTCAAAGAGAAGAATAAAACTCAAAAGCAATGATAAAACTACTGACAACGCAAACCCTACACATCAATTAAAACCATGTTCTCGCACAGACCGATCGATCAGTCAATTAATCCCTACTCTTGGTTTATGCTGTAGACATAGCGAGATACTGCAAGCTACATTTGACCAATCGATCAATCTCACCACCGATTGATCGGTCTGTCTCTGAAGGAGGATTTTCTTCACCTCCAACACTTACGCCTCATTTAGTGATGTAGTCGCTTCTAAAGAGGTTTGAAGTTTTGTAGAGAAGAGATACTCTGTAAAGAGGGGTAGAACTTTTTGGTTTTTGCAATTGAGATTCTATGAACAACTTTTACAACCACTTTTGTACTAAAGCAACCAAGGCACTACTTGTCTAAAAAGTGCCTTAAGGCTACAAAACTCTAACTTTCGAAGTGCTATAAAGGTAAACCCGAGCACAACATAAAGCATTTCAAGGTCCGTAAAAAAAAGGGATAAAAGAAAGGAAAAGAAAAATCTAAACTAAATACAGTGCTTTGCCAAAGAGGGTCTTCGAAGGTTGCTATGTGTGACCACATTCCCATGTTTATTACAACATGATGGACTAAAACTTGCCCCGTATCTGGCCAACCCTTTTGCTAATCTGAAAGTAGAGAGGAGTTCATGGAACAACAGGTTTATAAAATTTGAACGTAGACACCTTTGTTTTCCGAACAATACGATCATAAAAAAAAATTAGAATGATTGTGTGTGTGTGTGTATTCTGCAGTCTGCACAATCATTTTATCAATAAAATTCTTGGTCTTTTAGGGGTTTATGAGGAAATAAGTGTGAAGTGCTTGTAGTTTAAAAGTGCATTTGAGCCAGGGAAATGAATTACAATCTTTGTATTAGAGTGTGTTATGGTGCGGTGCTACCTTCTTTTTGGCCGAGACTGCTTCTTTGCAAGCTGTGTTATACATATGCATTGTTTGCTTTAGCTCAAGTTTCAGTCTTTTAAGCTCGGCTGCAACATCTTTCTGCCAATCAAGGAAGTTCACACAACCAGATTATTTGATGAATGTGGCTACTTCTAACTAACCAACAATTCTCACATGAATTATCACACACTAAAATTGCTTGGAGGCATTCACTATTCATTTTTTTTTTTTTTTGAACTTACTGAAGATGATGGAGGGCTAGCATCCTGGGAAGACTCTGTTATGTTGGTGAAGTCTAAGTTTTGGGTTGTGATATCCATTGATCCAGTATTGCGTGGTGTTGGAAAATCAGAGTCCTCTGCAAGCGAATTACGGTTGCTTGAATTCCTTGGCCCTCGAGCCAAAATGTCCATGTCCAATGATAAATTGGAAGAAGTCATGGTCCTCGCTCTCTCATGTCCTGCCCTCATAGAATGCACACTGTTCTCGCCACAAATACCGAAGCATAGATTTATTAAAAACAAAATGTTAAACTTGTTAGGGAGCATCACAAGTACATTCTAAACAATAGTAATGGATACACCTTCGAACAATTTGTTAAGGGATATCAACATTGATCAACATTTATACACAACAATCTTTACTCATGCTAAGACCCAAAATAGGACCTTTTTCATGTTAACAACTCTCAGATATCTCCCTTTTGTCTCGTTTGATGAGCAATAACACGCATGGTTATACCCAATTCAGATACTTCCACTTCTCGTGTATGGACTGATTCATAAATTCATAAATATGAATAATGGATTCGACAAAATTTTGTATTTTTTTTTTATTTTTGAATTACCTGGTCCCATCCTCTGGCTCAATGGACCCTTGAAGGAATGGAGGTGGCCTTGGCAATCCACTGACAGATGGTAGTTTTGGTGGAGTTGCACTATTAACTGCTGGCCGAGTTGCTGGTCGGATGGACAGTGCCTTCCCTTTTGCAATTACATATACAGAACAAAAGTCAGGGGCATATTTGTTTACTATAGTTGGCACATCACAGTTTTTGAACTTCCTGCATAACCAACAAGATGGCTATTCAGTTGTGGATCTAAAAGTGTTGAGAGAGAGAGAGAGAGAGAGAAAGAGACCATGTAAGAGCACTCCTTGTTGAAGCACCAAGAGCAATATTAGTGATGAAGTTGCTGGATATATAGTTCAATAGTGCTTTAGAAACATCAGTATCCTCAAGGACCACCTCCTTTGCTGCGACCTGAAAACACCCCTCACATCAATCACAATAAGGTAAACCTCAAATGATAAGTCCCCAATTGGGAGATACTTATGTCAACGACCATGGTGCCCATGATCATAAATATTGAGCCCCTAGCTATGTGAACTGCCCAAAAAGAAATCTAAACAGGGAGAGGAGAATATATATATATATATATAAGCAAGGGACAAAGTTTAACTCATTGTCCTCCATTTTGTATTTGGGAAACTACTTACCAATTTTCGTGCACAGTACGCGCGGAAAGAATTGAAAACCTGTTGCAGATCAGTCTCCATTGGTCCTCCATTTGCATCTGGAGCAACATCATTCGCCCCTGGAATACAGGCAAAAAAACCTCTCATTTTAAAAGAAAGCCCATCACCCGACCCCCAAACCCCAAGAAGAAAAGAATTTTTATATATAAAAAAAATGAAAACTTATCTAGAATAGCTTAGCAGTAATTCACACTTGACAATTATGAGAAATTCATTTTTTCCCAACAGCTTGGGGTTTTTTCATTTCAAACCAAAACACAAATAATGCAAGCGACAAGACAACAAAGAAGGAAAAGAGAAAACATCCATCCCATCTGTCACAAAGATTTATGTGAAAAGCCCTCAAAATGAAGAAGGGAAAAAGAGCTTCCCACCATTGTGAAGTGTGAATTAATGAACATAAATATGGAAAGGACAAGACAAAAAACTGAAAAATAATCAATCCTACAGATACATTTATGTGAAAAACCTTCAAATGAAGAAAGAAAAAAACACGGGGCAATAAATAAAAAATCTCGACTATAAAAATAATGGATCTCTCCATTCACCAATGGGTTATAAACACTTTCCACGCAATAATAAAATTAGGTTTACTAGGAAACACTCAAGTTTTGGCCCTAAACTTGAGTAATATTGAGAAGGTATATATTTCTCTCTTTCAAAACTCAACATTGGGATTCGTGACGGGCAATTGTGGGAGAGGTGTGATAAGGCATGAGTTCACATTGCAGAATCAAGACAGCATTGGTGGCTGCTATTCAATGCAGCCCATCACTCCCAAGCAAGCCACCCCCCACATTTTGTGGAATTGGCAGCCACAATGGTAAGGTTTTTGGCTTGAAATGAAAGGACCACAAAAGGTTAAATGTAACATGTATTATGTAACATGTTAAAGCCTTTAGATTGAAAGGCAAGATCATTTCATCGGATGATTGAATGTTAGGGACATATAGTACAAATGTATTCCATCTTATTTTGAAGTATATATAATGATTTTTTTATACAAAAGACTAGTCAGAAGTCCAAATCTTATGCTGTGAATGTTTTCATCCAACAAAAGTTTTTTTAACGTACAAGGTTTATTCTCACAAAAATATTCAACGATACATCCTATGTTTATCGTGTGAACTTTTTGGGGATGAAAATACCCTCGCTACGGCGGTTTTATCTACTATTTCTCAATCGGCGGGGAACGGCTTTTCGTGCTTCACAGTGAGGAGAACGTGTTTGATGTATGGGAAACTCCGGCGCCGCTAATAGCGTAATTGTGCTTAATGGTAGTCTTGGTTATGAAGTTGGGTGTTTGAATCCATTTTGATATATCCAAATTGTTTTCAGTTTGTTTCTTTAGATTTATAGAAGAAGATATGTATGTGTGTGTATATATATAATCAGATAATTTTATCTGTTTTATATGCAAACAGATAAATTTATCTATTTGTATTATTTATGTTGATATGCAAATAGATAAATTTATTTATTTGCATATAATGCATAAATACGCCAATAGATAAATTTATTTATTTGCATATAATGCATAAGTACACCGACAGATAAACAAATTTACTCTGGACACATACAAATAAATTTATCTGTTTGCATTATCTGTTTGATATGCAAACAGATAAATTTATATGTCTTATTGTAAGTGTTAGGATTGTAAACAAACAATGCAAATAGATAAATTTATATGTCTTAATAGATAAATTTATATGTCTTATTGTAAATGTTAGGATTGTAAACAGATAATGCAAATAGATAAATTTATCTGTCTTATTGTAAGTGTTAGGGTTGTATACAAAAAATCATGATTTTAGTTATAGTATTTAATTTTATTTCTTAATAAAATTAATTTTTTCATTTTATGAGAATCTTAATTAGCAATTTATTCGTTTCATTATTTATTTAATGTTGTGCATGGATATCTTTTATTTTACATAGTATTTAATCCGGTGTGTAGAGTTCGACTTCTATACAGAAGACTAGATTAAAGGTTCTTGTAGAATATAAGTTTTTTGTT
Source organism: Heliamphora exappendiculata (assembly GCA_034768845.1). NCBI lineage: Eukaryota > Viridiplantae > Streptophyta > Magnoliopsida > Ericales > Sarraceniaceae > Heliamphora > Heliamphora exappendiculata. The sequence goes on along the minus strand of JAOTRH010000013.1, from coordinate 1,175,849 downwards.
TACAGTTTAGATGGAATTGGACAAACCATCAGTACGACTATAACACAGAGTTTTAGTAGACCTGTCTTGGTTGCGGGGAACAGAGTATTGAATAGGACCAAGTTGGAAAAATTAATTTTATACTGATTTTATAAATTAATTCACACCCCATGGTTATTATGAGTGCTTATATTCTTAATTCCAAAATAATTAATTATTTATGTATATTTAATATTCGTTATTTTGATTCATTAAATGGTGCGATCTTTTATGGGTTTATAATCCTGATGAGTTGGATAACGATATTGATTATATGATGAATATTAATTATTGACAGAATCCACGTCCTGAAAGATCAAGATTGATGATTCTACTTTAAGGAAGCTTATAAGTTTTGACTGAGCCAAACTATATAGGTGGATTTTATAATCCGACAGTCAAATAAGTTAAGCAAAACGTCTTAAGGAATTTTTAAAGAAGCCGATTAAATATAATTTTAGTAATTTAATTTAATCGGTAAGTATCGGGAATCTTAACGTGGTGAGAATAAATAAGCATTTAATAACTAGATCTCGAATACTACAGTTTTGAGAATATGGCTGCGAGTGCAATTATAATTCTGTAGTAGAATGAATTATAATTTATGTTTTTATGAAATTGTTTCTAGGTTGAGCCAGGATTTCATAATTACATTGGAAGCTCATGTTTTATATGCTGTTATAAAACCTGACGCCATAATTCATATTATTCAGTCAATAATTAGGTTAGGGTTTTCACGTTCTTTGAGAATCCTACACCTAATCAAGAAAATTTTGTAAAACACGATAGATCGTAGCCCACACTATGTTTGCGTTTAGCATTCGAGAATACAATAGAAGGCTTGTGTCGGAGATTTGACTTGAAGTCAAAAACTACGGCGGATCATTGACTGAAAATTGTTGCAGCAACCTAAATCATCCAACCAGATTTCGAAAGGTATAATCTTAAAATTAATTTTGGGAGTATTATCGGGTTTTATTTTGATTGTTCGATATCAACAAATTTTAATCTGAAGCCAGTTTTGGCGGTTGCCCGTTCAGATTTTTTTTTACTAAAATCATAGACATAATCTTAAGATCTTGACAATTTGCTCCAACACTAAGCACGTATAAAGAACACGGATAAATTTATCTGTCTTATTATAAGCGCGTATAAAGAATATAGATAAATTTATCTGTCTTATTGTAAGCACACGTAAAAAGAACACAGATAAATTTAACTATACATTTCAAAACATATATAAAGAATACAAATAAATTTATCTGTCTTTTATTGAAATAATGTAAAAAAAATATAGATAAATTTATTTATCGTATTAAAAGCGCGTATAAAGAATAAAAATAAATTTTGTTGTTAATCACATGCTTATTTATATATTTTAAATAAGCATTAGTAACTAACAGATAAATTTATTTGTTTTACTCAAATAAACACAAGTATTAAACAAATAAATTTATCTGTATCAATATAACAAGCACAACGTAGTGAACACATAAATTTATCTATTTCATATAAGCATATCTATTGAACAGATAAATTTATATGTTTGCATATAATGCATAAATACGTCAATAGATAAATTTATCTGTTTGTTATGCAAAACAGATAAATTTATCTGTTTAGTGGGTATTTTTGAAAAAAATCCCGCCTTTTAAATGGGTTGGACATCGCGCGTTAAAATTTTTGTTTATAGATCTTGCGCGTTAAAACTTTTATTTTTGGACTTCCCGCTGAATCTCCCTTTTTTATAAGCACATTTATATATATATATAAAGGGAGAACACCAATTGGTATCTCTACCAAACTGAAGTTTTGTATATATTTTAATGGACTATATAATTTTATTTCATTAATTTTAAGACAAATTTGAAAATTCAACGTTTTTTATACAATAGCTACTTCATTTTATTTTTAGATCTAGGGCCTGTTTGGGCTAGCTTTTAAGCCGGCTATTTTGCAAAAAAGCCAATTTTTAAAATGCACTGTTTGGTTTAAAAAAAACTAACTTTTTCTTTATCTTTTAATCTAAGAAAAAAGCCAATACATATCCCAATCACTCTAACGTTTTTTCAAATAAAATTACTATAATATTCTCACATAAAAAAGTCAATGCTACTCACAAAAACAAAACAAAAAAGCTGCACCAATATCTCATACACTACAACTCAAAAGCTAAAAGTAAAGATATTTTAGACATTTTAATAAATAAAAAAAATTACAACAAAAATTATCCTAAACAATCTAACTTTTTTTTATTCTTCTTTTTTCTGAAAAAACTAAACCTCTTAAAAATTAAAATTTTTAGACATTCTAAACAAACACTTAAAATAACTGCGCACGTGTGTGTGCTGCCCTACGTCTAACAATTGTGGAGATTGAAATGATGCATGGCATTGAAGAATTGTTTTGATTTGGTGTATCTCGCTTGTATTGCTATGCTATACGTTCCTCATAACCTGTACTGTTCTGTGGTATTCAGGGGCCAGAACTTTTAATTTGGAGAGGGGCAATTTTTGTGTAAAAAAAATTTAGACTAATTACAATAATTACACTTATTCTTAATAAATAAATCCAATCCACATGTATATTGATAGAGGTAATATATCAAAAGAGTTTACACGTTGTCAAAATTGATGAGACAAAATAAAAGTCTATTCCAAATATATAAAAAAAGTGTATAAAAAGATAATTTTTTCTAAGAAAAATGTTTACCATCGTGCAATGAGCGGTGGATAATAAATTTATAATATATGGGTATATGTGCGAAACATATTGATATCTACTAAAGTGATATGGCTCATCTTCAAAATTGTATTAATATTAAAAAAAGTTTATCTTGTTAGCCTATTAACCACCATCTCTCAGTGGGTGTTGTTTAGCATGACCCTTTTTCTAATAGAATAACCATATCCCACTAAGTTATCTAATTGAAAAGGTGTTCATCCTTTTCTTTCATCACGAAATTCATTTATGATGGGATACGTATTAAACTTTTCAGCAACCTCTCATTAATGTAAAGATAAACCTAAATCCACCAATTAATGTAACATATTTATGGAATGTTATATAATACTTAAATTGTTTATTATAATCAGAGGCCACGCTTCTATAGATAGAGAAGGGGGTACCTACTTTGTTGAGAACTTCTGTTGGTGACGTGAATGAGGAGGAGGGTTGAATTGGCGGGGAGTAGATGATCGACTGCCCACCGGACGGCGTATCGGCTCTGCTTGTCTTTATCAATTGCCACGGCGGTGGTGCTGATGGCCGGAGAACAGCCGTCGTAATCGGCGGCGGAGTGCTGAGCCATGGGAGGCGAACAAGCCTACTTTGCTTGATCACGGACACGATTTGTCGGCTTGGCAACAATAATTTGTTGGCGCGAACACAAAGTTTGGCGACACCAAAGCCCGTCACCTCCTCCACCGGGCCACCGCCGCTTGAATGGCCTCCACGGGGTTTCTGGTGATCGGAGGAGGAGGGCAACACCAGATTCCTGTTCTCTCTCTCCGCTGTTTGGAAGCTCTGAAAAAAACAAAACAGACATAACTAACTACGAGATTTGTTGTGCGTCTCTCATTCATTCACCCTTTTTAGAAATTTGATTCGGGTCTCTTCTCGGATAAATTATTATTCTATAAATTAGCGGTTGTGCCGTTGTGTTCGCGCGTTGCGTGGATTGTGAAGTATGAGAGATTGATAATTAATAATTTATTTTTTTAACTGCTTAAAATTAGGAGAATGCAGAGGACGAAAATATTAAATTATTTTTAAAAAAATATATAAAAATTAATAATTAAACTTTTTTAGAAAGTTAGTATAAGAATTAGTTCTTATACTAAGTTTTTTAAAGATCTAAGTTCTATTTTTTAAATAAAAAATATAATTCTTATACAAAGTTTTTTAAAGATCAATTTCTATTTTTTAAATAGGAAATATTCTTATGATAATTTTATCCATTGTTACGTAATTTTTGCCCCAACCGCTGCTTCTCCAATTTGCAAGGCAAGTTCGACCAAGGAGAATACAGATCGCCCGACATCATTGGAGGGAATAAAGGGTTAAAAGGGACACAATAAATTTTTTAACTTTTATTTCTATTGAAATAAAGAAAAATTTCAGTTTAAAGAAAAAGGTAAAAAAAATCGGTTGCTTTGTGTTTAAATAGAGTTTATGGGCATATTAGGTATACTAACATAAAATGAGACATGATTTTAAAAAAAATGGGATGAGACTAATCATTCTATAAATTTTACATATAGAACCCCTATTTAAAAATATTTTTTTAATAAATAAAAGTCACAAAAGGCTTCACTAATTTGGGTGTTTTCTTATTATAATAGTATAGATAAGGAACACCATGCTTGTAGGTTGATGTGATGTACCGAACTAATATATGTATGTCATGTATCTCTTAATGTAGGATCATGCTAACGTATAATAATCGATGAATCATATTGTACGATCACTCTTTAAACTTACAAATATATGTTGTCTGTGTACTGATTAGGCGCACCAGATCAGCATGTTGACATGACGTTTTTTACTCATTAAATAACGAAAAAGTTATTAACTACTCATAGAATACCATGTGGCATTATTTACGAAGTACTCTCAGCAAAAAAAGTATGAGTGTAATGTGATCCCAAGATGGGAGATGGATTGGATATTTTAAAATTTTCTTTCAATATATTCAATTTAAAGCATGCAATATATATTTTCTTGATCTTAAGTGGATAAAAAAATATTCAAACAATTATAAATGTAAAGAGTTTGAGAGTTAGAGAGAATAAAATTGAGATTTTTACAAGGTTCGACGCACCAACCTACGCCCTTGCCTCTAGCAACACGCTTGAGGATTTTCACTAATCTCTCCTTATAGGCGGAGATGCCTCTCTCATTCACAAGGTGGAGAAACCTTTACACCAAAAGCGTAGGAGCTCTTAAACCCAAGTGATATTTTCTCACTCGAATAAGACTATGACCAAGCCTCAACAATTGTTTGATGAAAAGTGTGTACAAGAATGGGCTCCTTCAATGAGCAAGTGATAACAACAATATAGCACACTAATTCACTCTCAAAGAATATATCAAATGAAACTCAAGGAGTTTTTCTAAATGTTTCTCTCAAATATGAACAAAAGTGTGAGATTTGAATGCACAAGAGTGAGTAGTAAGAGAGTATGATATTAGAGATATATCTTAGTGTCTTTAAGTTCTGAAAAAGGGTTCTTTTTATAGCCCAAAATTTGAGCTAGCCATTGACATTAAAAAGATATTTTAATTGTTTCAGTCAAACTAGCCGTTATGTAGTTAAATTTGAATTTCAGAGCCTTCCTTTCGACTGACATGGTAGTCCAAACAAAACAGATTTTCAAGAACAGAAATTTTCCAGTCGACTAACATACTAGTTCAGTCGACTGATGTATTTGAACACAACAGTTTTCCAAAAAGCAGAAGGTTTCCAGTTGACTGGGACCTTAAAACCAGTTGACTGAACTAGTTTAAAAGGGCTTTAGTCGACTGATCATATGATCCAGGCGACTGAACCTGTTTTGGTTCAGTTTTGTCTTTTTAGCAACCTGCTTTGAATACCTTATCGTGTTTATTTAATTGAGAAAAGTATTGATTTGGATTATTGGACTTCTTCAAGACTTTTAGTTTTCTTAAAAACATTTGTCATGAATTTGTTTAGATCAATTACGAGTTCCTATGAGCTTCAAGAGACATATTCAAAGATAGTGAACTTACATTGATCCTATATTGCATTATAAATGAATGACTTAAAAACTTAGTCTTCAAGTTCTATGCTCCATGATCTTCTAGCCACAATGGTTTTGATTCGAGTGCGTTATGGCTTGTGGTACATATGCTTATAATGAATTCCTGAAATATTCTTAACTTGCACAGTCAATTATCTTGGTTTGTTATCATCAAAATTAGTTGTTGAAATCTTGTTTAGGCCAACAATCTCTCCATTTTTTATGATGACAAAACAAAGAGCAAAATAATGTAGTAAAGTAGAATGATGCTCCCCCTCATAATATGCATAGTTTGAAGACTTAACATTTTAAGAGTAAGTGAAATATCATTCACATGAGCATTCATCCATACTGAGCATTTAAAATATATATGTCAAAAAGAGTAATACATTACTTTCACATGATTCAAAGTTTGATCATTAATACATTCACTTAAGCAAAAAAATGCGAAACTTTTAAGCACATTCACAAGCTATGCTACTATTTTGACTTTTTCTCCCCCTTTTTGTCATAATTAAAAAGATTCAGAGGTATCGTCGTCATCCCCAGTTTCCTCAGTATCGGCGGCCTCGTCATCACCTTCATCATCACCACCAATGTCCTCATCAGCAGAATATGGTGGAATCCTGAGAGCATCTTCAATGCGAGTAAGGCGATGTTGGACCGATGTACATACGCTTTGGATTTGAGTGAGGCGAGTGTGCACTTTCTTGATCTCCCCTTTGACTAGGCGCTTTAGAAAGGTTTTGGTGGAGGAATCTAATGGAGGTTCCACTTGAGTAAGAGTGGTGGGTGAAGCGTGATCGCTAGCGTCCTCATCCTTATCACATCCTGGAGCCACAGGTGGTTCTTCCTATTCTTCCTCTTGTTCTTGGGTATTTTTAGGAACCCAATTTTCACCACGTAGATAGTAGCCCATCAGTTTTAAGGATTTAGTAGTGATGAAGTCAGTTGGTTTTGGTGGGAGGAAATTGGATGGAGAGGAAGAGAAATCGAATGACTCAAAAAGAGGAGTAAGATGAGCACCATATGGTAGGGTATGGTGAGTAGAACTCTCTTTAGCAAACATCCACATGCACATAAGAGTAGGAATATCAAGGCATTTGCCGGTGAAAACACACCACATAATGAAACAATCTAGAAATGAGATGTATGTTTTGGAACCACTATGGGGAAGGATGTTATAGGTTATGATTAAATGAATTATTTTGGCCGTGAGAGTGAGTTGAGAGTATTTGGGCGTGACATTGAAATTTGTAGCCGGTGTAGTCATAACCATGGGAAAAAGGCTTGAGGGGTAAAGTCTTACTCCATAATCCAACTAGAGGAGGGTTTAGGACAAATAAAATTGCCTCGACCCATACGAAAAAGACATGCAATATCTTTGTCGGTGAAACGATAGTGTTTGCCATAGAGGTAGGTGCAAAGATGAGTATGCTGATCATTAGGTCCAGTTTTAGGTTCTTGGACGAGGTTTGCATAGAACAATCGAATATGTTGGGGGAAAATGCCTTTTGGTTGATAAAACAAAAATGTACCCCAACCAATATCGAAAAATAGACGACAAATATGTGGGAGATAGGCATACATAAAGTCCATATGGAGAAACTTACCAAAAATTGGTTCAAGGGCACGAAGATGGTTCTTGTATAGAGTTTTTGCTTTCCCGGTTGAGAACCATTTGTCATCCGAGGATTCTTCCCGAGCAATAGATTTGCCCTTTCCTCCTTTTGTTCTAGGTGGCATGATGTAAATAGGAAATCAAAAGATCGAAAAACTAGGGTTGATTTGGAAAACTAGGGTCAAAATCCAAGGACGTGTGAAAAACTAGGGTTTCGAATGAGATGTGGAGTGATTCGGATGAGATGTAGAGAACTTAGGGTTTCGAAGGAGATGTGGAGGAGAAGATGGAAGATGAGAGTTTAGGGATGACGATTGAGAGAGAGAGAGAGAGAGAGAGAGAAGCAATAATTTTTAGAGAAACAAGTAGAGAAACAGTTCGGTGTTAACAGGGGTTGCGTCGATTGGGTTTTCCTGACAGCTCAGTCGACTGACCTTCTATAATAGGCACTAGTAAGTTTTCAGTCGGCTGGGAATGCTGAATCAGTCGACTGGACTGAAAATGTGAGACACGTACGAGTTCCAGAAACTATTCAGTCGACTGGATTTGTGACTTTAGTCAATTGACTTTCCTTTGTTTCATGTTTTGATTTATTTCACACCATTTCTCGAACATGCAATAATCCAAATTCTCTTCTTATTAAGATAAAACGATCCTCATTAAGTGGTTTAGTGAAAATATCAACCCATTGATCATTTGTGCGAACAAATTCTACATGAATATCTCCCTTTTATACATGATCACGAAGAAAATGATGTCTTATCTTAATATGTTTTGTTCGTGAATGTAATATTGAATTTTTAGAGATATTGATTGCACTTATATTATCCCATTTAATTGGCACAACATCATAATTCATTTTAAAGTCTTTGAGTTGTTGTTTCATATATAAAATTTAGGCACAACAACTACCCGCGGCCACAAATTCGGCTTCAGCGGTAGATAAGGCTATGGAATTTTGTTTCTTGGAGAACCAAGAGACAAGTGAATTTTCTAGGAAATGACAAGTACCACTAGTGCTTTTGTGATCGATTTTGCACCCGACAAATTCTGCATCAGAATAACTAACCATTTCAAAGGAAGTGAATTTTGGATACCATAACCCTATGTTTATTGTACCGATTAAATATCTCAAAATTCTTTTAACCGCAATTAGGTGTGATTATTTTGGATATGCTTGAAATCTCGCACACATACACACACTAAACATAATGTCTGGTCTACTAGCAGTTAAGTATAAAAGGCTACCCGATCATACCTCGATATAGCTTAGTATCTATTGGTTTTCCTTGTTCATCGATGTCAAGCTTTGTTGATGGACTCATGGGTGTTCCCAAAAAATTTCGTCTTCCATGTTGAACCGTTTGAGTAAGTCCCGTATGTACTTTGATTGACTTACAAACGTTCTATTTTTGGCTTGTTTGATTTGAAGTCCGAGGAAGAATATGAGTTCGCCCATCATGCTCATTTCAAATTTCTTTTACAACACAATGAGAATTCCTTACACAAGTTTTTGTTAGTAGCACCGAATATAATATCATCAACATATATTTGAATGATAAGCATATCTTCATGACTTGTTTTTATGAAAAGTATTGTGTCAATTTTGCCTCTTACAAAATCATTTTCTAGTAGGAAATCGCTTAGTCTTTCATACCAAGCTCTAGGAGCTTGCTTTAAACCATATAATGCTTTGGATAATTTGAAAACAAGATTGGGATAAAGATAGTTTTCAAAACCTGGCAGTTGATCAACATAGACTTCTTCATTGATATAGCCATTTAATAATGCACTTTTTACATCCATTTGATATAGTTTGAAATTCTTATGCGATGCATATGCAAGCAACATGCGTTTGGCTTCCATCCTAACTACGGGTGCATAAGTCTCATCAAAGTCTATTCCTTCTTCTTGATTATATCCTTGAGCCACTAGCCTAGCCTTGTTACGGACAACTATGCCATTTTCATCCTTTTTTATTTTTATAAATCCATTTGGTTCCAATTATGGTATAATTTTTAGGTCTATGAACTAAATTTAATACTTTATTTCTTTCGAATTGATTAAGTTCCTCTTGCATAGCCATTATCCATAAATCATCTTCGAGTGCATCATTTATATTCTTTGGTTCTTCTTGAGATAAAAATACAAGATGATTACTAATATTTTTGTAGGAAGATCGAGTAGTTACCCCTTGTGATGGTTCACCAATAATTTGATATAAAGGGTAATCTTTTACAATTTTCCATTCTTTTGGCAACACTTCATGTTTCTCTTGATCTTGATCATCAATATGGACTTCAATCATTTTTTTCTTATCTTCTTTGATTTGCAAATCCTCCAAACCTTTGTTGATTTCTACATCATCATCATTAGAAAGCTTGGAAGAGAAATGATTAGCTTCATCAAATCTAACATGAATAGATTCAACAAGAGACATCATTCTTTTGTTATAAACTCTATAAGCTTTGCTATTAATTGCATAACCAAGAAAAATATTTTCATCCGATTTGGAATCAAATTTTCCTAAATCATCTTTTTCATTCAATACAAAACATTTGCAACCGAAAACATGAAAATAAGAAATGTTGGGCTTTCTTTCATTCCATAGTTCATAAGGAGTTTTGTTAAGATGAGATCTTATGTAAACTCGATTCATTACATAGCAAGTGGTATTGACCGCTTCGGCCCAAAATTGCTTAGGCAACTTATGCTCATTTAACATAGTTGGAGCCATCTCTTGTAATGAGCGATTTTTCCTCTCTACAACTCCATTTTGTTGAACAGTTCGAGGAGCCAAAAAATTATGGAAAATACCATTTTGATCACAAAATTTTTTAATCTCTTTGTTTTTAAATTCTCCTTCTTTATCACTACGGATGTTTAAGATTGAATAGCCCTTTTCATTTTAAAGTTTTCTACAAAGTTTGACAAATACAAAATGTACTTCATCTTTTGATGCAAGAAATAAAACCCAAGTATACCTTGAAAAATCATCAATTATTACAAAATCGTATACTTTTTCACTAAAACTTTGAACATTCATGGGACCAAATAAGTCAAGATGAAGTAATTGTAGTGGCCTATTTGTAGAAATTTCTAATTTTTTTTTAACTCGTTTTGGCTTGCTTACCAAATTGGCAAGCATCACAAACTTTGTCCTTAATAAATTTGGTTTTGGGCAAGCCTTTCACCAAATATTTCTTAACAAGTTTAGATAGGAGATCCATGCTAGCATGACCCAGCCTCCTATGCCATAACCAACTTGTTTCATTTTGTGCTGCAAAGCATTTGACATTTTGAGAATCTAGTTTATCAAAATTTATGGTATACACATTTTCAAGTCGATTTGCTACAAATAAAACTTTATGATCATTCTTATCTTTAACAATACAAGTATCATGCTTGAATGTAACACAATATCTTTTATCACATAATTGACTAATGCTTAGGAGTTATGCTTTAGACCAACAACAAGTAAGACATTATCAATATAAAGGGAGGATTCTTTACCAATTTTGCCTTCACCGATGATCTTGCCTTTACCATTATCTCCAAATGTCACATAACCTCCACCTTTAGGTTTTAGGCTCAAGAATTTTGTTTTGTCACCTATCATGTGTCTTGAACATCCACTATCCATGTGCCATTTTTCTTCAGATGCGGTGGACTTCAAGCATACCTACAAAACAAATTAAGTGATTTTTCTTGGTACCCAAATCTTTTTGAGTCCTTTGGGATTAGTGTTTTTAATTTTCCATACCAATTTTGTGATACCATTTTTTCTTTTCATTGGACAATCAAATTTAATATGTCCCTTTTTCTTACATAGGAAACAAATTGTGTGTTCATAAAAGTTTCTTGAAGATGAGGCTTGAAAATCTTTGGATTCTTTAACGAAAGATCTTTTCAATGTTTTCTTGTAGCTTGTTTCTCCATTGTAACCAATGCCTTCTTTATTTAACGACATTCTTTGAGCTCCTAAAAGTCTTTCAAAGTTTTTCTTTTCATTTGTAAATTTATAAATAATTTTGTAGTCATCTACTTTCTTCCTCAAATCACATGAGATATCATTTTCAAGATCATTTCCTTTTAAAGACTTAAGTTCTTTTCTTAACAATTCATTTTTCTTTTCTAATTGAGAAATCTCTCTTTTGGAAATTTTTGTAACTTTGTCAAATTTAACTTTATAAACAAGTTTTTCTCTTTCCAACGTTTTAACTTGCAAATCATGATCTTTTTGATTATTTGAAAAGGAGTCCTTTAGATTGTTCAAAACTATGGATTGATTTTCAATTTCCTTAGTGAGTTTCTCATTTTCCTTTTTCAAAGTTATATTTTTCTTTTCAAATTTCAAGAATTTTTTATGCAAGTTATATAATTCATTTTTAACTTCTTCATAAGATGACATGGACTCATAAGTACTAGATTCATTACAAGAGCTAGATTCAAGTAAGTTTGAATTGGGGTGATAATTTACCTCCTCTTCTATGCTAGCCATTAAGCAAAAATTTGCAACTTCCTCATTGCTAGAACTTTCGCTTGACTCGTTTGAATTCGTGTCATCCCAAGTTGTAGCTTTCATGGTTCTCTTTTTCTTCGTTGGATCCTTTTTGAGAAAAGGACACTCCGGCTTGATGTGTCCCGTTTTCTTGCAATTGTAGCAAGTGATGGGATCTTTCTTGTAATCTCTCTTGCTTGAATCACCTTTGTCAAATCTTGTTTTACGAAATTTTCTTGCAATTCTTTTATCTCTTTTAAAGAATTTTCTGAGTCTTCTAGTTATAAGAGCCATATCCTCATCATCAAGCTCTTTTTTTTCTTCGTCACTAGAACTTTCTTTTGACTCTTTTAGAGCAATAGATTTCTTTGCTTTGTTTTGTTCGTTGACTCTATCGTTGATCATGAGTTCGTACGTCAAGAGGGATCCGATGAGTTCATCCAATGTCATAACTCGTAGATCTTTAGTTTCTGAAATAGCCGTCGCCTTAACTTTCCAAATGGGTGGTAAGGCCTTGAGCACTTTCCTTAACAATTCACAAGATTGGTAAGATTTTTCAAGAGCACTAAGAGAATTAATGATGTGAGTAAACCGAGTATACATGCTAGAGATGGATTCCTCATTACTCATTTTAAATCCTTCATATTCACTAATTAACCTATCAATTCTAGAGTCTTTGATTTCATGTGTACCTTCATATGTAATTTCTAATTTTTTTCATATTTCTTTAGCATTCTTGCAAGTCATAATACGATTATATTCATTTGCATCAAGATCACAATATAAGGTATTCATGGCACTAGAATTTATTTGGAGTAGTTTCATATCACTCTCATTCATTTCTTCTTCACGTTTTAGACCCTCTTTTCCTTCAACGGTTTTAGTAGGTTTAAAGTCACCTTGGACAATCACTCTCCAAGCTCTCCAATCCATTGTTTAGATAAAAATTCTCATCCTTTGTTTCTAAAAGGTGTAATTTACACCACAAAAGATAGGAGGTCTTGTAGAGGATTGGCCCTCTCCAAAAGGGGATACACATATACTTGCCACAGATCTTTTCACAAAAACTTGTTAGGTAAAAATGTGACCTATGCTCTGATACCAATTGTGAGTGTAATGTGATTCCAATATGGGGGGTGAATTGAATATTTAAAAAATTTCTTTCAAGATATTCAATTTAAACTATGCAATATATATTTTTTTGATCTTAATTGGATAAATAAATATTCAAACAATTATAAATATAAAGATTTTGAGAGTTAGAGAGAATAAAATCGAGATTTTTACAAGGTTCGGCGCATCGGCTTACGTCCTTGCCTCTAGCAATACGCTTAAGAATTTTCACTAATCTCTCTTTATAGGCGGAGATGCCTCACTCCTTCACAAGGTGGAGAAACCTTTACACCAACAGTGTAGGAGCTCTTAAACCCAAGTGATATTCTCTCACTCGAACAAGGCTATGACCAAGCCTCAACAATTATTTGATAAAAAGTGTGTACAAGAATGGGCTCCTTCAATGAGCAAGTGAGTACAACAATATAGCACACTAATTCACTCTCAAGGAATATATCAAATGAAGCTCAAGGAGTTTCTCTAAATGTTTCTCTCAAATATAAACAAAAGTGTGAGATTTGAATGCACAAGAGTGAGTAGTAAGAGAGTATGATATTAGAGATCTTTCTTAGTGTCTTTAAGTTCTAAAAAATGGTTCTTTTTATAGCCCAAAATTCGTGCTAGCTGTTGACATTAAAAATATATTTTAATTGCATCAGTCAAACTAGCCGTTATGCAGTTAAATTTGAATTTTAGAGCCTTCCAGTCGACTGACATGGTAAACCAGTCGACTAATGTGTTCAAACAAAATAGATTTTCAAGAACAGAAATTTTCCAGTCGACTGATATACCAGTTCAGTCGACTGATGTGTTTGAACACAACAATTTTCCAAAAAGCAGAAGGTTTCCAATTGATTGGGACCTTAAAACCAGTTGACTGAACCAGTTTAAAGGGGCTTCAGTCGACTGTTCATATGATCCAGTTGACTGAACCTGTTTCGGTTCAGTTTTGTCTTTTTAATAACCTGCTTTGAATACCTTTTCATGTTTATTTGATTGAGACAAGTATTGATTTTGATTATTGGACTTCTTCAAGACTTTTAATTTTCTTAAAAACATTTATCATGAGTTTGTTTAGATCAATTATGAGTTCCTATGAGCTTCAAGAGACATATTCAAAGATAGTGAACTTACATTGATCCTATATTGCATTACAAATGAATGACTTAAAAACTTAGTCTTTAAGTTCTATGCTCCATGATCTTCTAGCCACATTAAGGCTTGTGGTACTTGTGCTTGTAATGAATTCCTGAAATATTCTTAACTTGCACAGTCAATCATCTTGGTTTGTTATCATCAAAATTGGTTGTTGAAATCTTGTTTAGGCCAACAAAAAGAATGTGTGATGCATACTGAGTGTGTCCCCTTTGTCTCTTACCTACTTAATTAAGGTGGGCCCACGTTATTTCATACGAAATTTCGATACATGATTAGATGGGAGCACCACATAAGCAATGTCACATGGTACTCCGGAAAAACCGAATAATTACTCTTCAATAACTTCTATTCTCATAGGAGTTACGATAAAATGCCACATTAACATACTGATAGTGCACCTAACTAATACACATACATCATATATTTGTAAGTTTAGAGAATAAGCCTATAATCGGAGGTTGGTGGTTATTACATATCAACATGACCGTATACTAACAAGATACATAATGCACATTTATTATGTAAACACACTACATCAATATAATAACATGATGTCCTATACACACATAATTATTTCTCCTCTCCTTGGTAAGATTTTGTTGAGCAACTATGGCTCGTACCCTACATTTTATCCCCGAATCTCAATGAAACTTTATCCCAAATTTCCACTTATGTGTAGGGATATTGACAATTAATTTTTCGTCCCTATATACCTTGTAAGTCACTATCCTGTTATGTATATTTTTTTTTGTTTTTTTGATAACAAATGAGATAAGAACTATATTTACTCTTTCGTCCCATTTTACCCTTTTTGCCTCCAATTATATAAAATACGTTTGGGTAAATTTCACTGACCACCCCTGAGGCTTCTAACAAAAATAAAAACCCCCATGTAGTTTCAAAAATTGCACTAACACCCTATCAGGTTTGATTTTAACATCAAAGAGATCCCAACCGTTACAATTTCCATTCAATTTAACGGAAATCACAAAATCGCCCTCAAAACCGCCATCTCCGCCCAAAAT
>JAOTRH010000013.1:1129692-1160551 GCA_034768845.1 Heliamphora exappendiculata | reverse complement strand
ATATATATATTATAGATGTGGAGTTTTTTGTATATCTGGTTTACAGAGTACAATTGAGACGCGTGACAATAACGGCTCTATCCAAGAGCTTCGCAGTTTTAATTTTGCATTCAAACTTAGTCAGCATGTTAATGCGGTTGAAATCATGTCCTCAATTCATGACTTGGGTGCTAGTAATGGGCATTCTCAGGCCGCATCTCTCATGCATAATGTGTTGCCTCATAGGGGCAAACTCAAAAAGGCTAGTGAGCCCAATCCGATTACACCACTAGTGTCACAAACTTTAACACATGGGTCGTGATTCGTGGTACACTTTATCAGGTTGCTACCTTGATGGCTGAGAGTATGTTCATTTTGCTGGATTGAGCCCGTTTGGAAAAGGTTTCACTGTTGAGAGAAAATTTTGAAGAACTTAATAAGGAATTTTCACTTTTGGGGGTGGACTACTCTCCTTTGTAAAAACGTATCAAATAAGACATGAACAATGATGCCAAGTATGTTTCTTTTTGGTCAGAGTATGACAAAGATATGACCTTAGAAATGCAATCAGAGCATTTAGCCTGTTTTGATCGTCACATTCACGATGAGTCTACACTTAAAGGTTATGGTGCAGAGCATGTTCAAGCTCTACTACATGACTTGGCCAACATTGCGACTAAGTATGGTCGGTTAAGGAGAGAGCTAAAAGAGTTAGAGGCATATGCAGCACAACTCAGGACGTCAATCGATGAAGGTGAAGCCTAGTATGACAAAGCTATGACCTTAGAAATGCAATCAAAGCGTTTAGTCGATATAGATCGTCACATCCACGATGAGTCTACCCTTGAAGGTTAAGGTGTGGAGCATGTACAAGCTCTACAATGTGACATGGCCAACATTGCAACTAAGTGTGGAAGGTAAAGGAGAGAGCTAAAAGATTTATACGCATACGCAACACAACTAAGGACCTCAATTGAGAAAGGTAAAGCCCAAGTTTTTCATATGCATGCTATTATCACTCACCTAAGTGAGGAATGAGTTATCATTGAGCACGCACTAGTTGTTACTGAGAAAGAGCTATAAGTGGTGAATAATCTATGAGACTAGTTAGATATAGAACGCAAAAAATTAAGGCTCAGACTTGGATATAAGAGCCTTTTTTCATAAAGATTTATTACTATTATTATTTTCCATCTTTTATGATAATAAAAAGAAATGATTAATTAAATTGCAAGTTTGTTTTTTTAGTCATTCACAATCTATACTATTGTGGGCTAAAAGTAGTATATACATTTGATAATGATTTCTCATAGATATATTGAACTTGAGAACGATTTTCAAGTTGCCTACATACTTTTGAAATGGATCGAGTCAAGTCACAGTTCAAAAGAATACAATTTTAGCCTATACGGGCCCAGAGCATTATGCAGTTTAAACTCAGGCAATTAAAAGCGCTATAATCTTATGGGTTGTAGCGCTTCAAGAACTTTCTATTGATTAGAAAAATTCGTAGACTTTCTTCATCAACAATCTTGTTCGTTGATGTACACTTTTGTTACAACATACGGACCATCCCAATTTGACAAGAACTTTTTTTTTCCGTTTGATGGGTAATACGATGGGTCTTCGAATGGAAATAACTAATTATCCCACTTGGAATGGCCAAGGCCTGACTTTCTTGTTAAAAACTCTTAAATGTTGAGCTTGGTAACATTCGAATCATTGTTGAGTTTATAACCTCTTCTTATCCTATGTTTCTAAATCGATAAAGCGTAATTCAGTATTTTTTAAAGGATGCCTAAGGTCTTGTTGAATGCTTTTGCAATTCAATTAGCTGATGTATTAGACATCAAGGAATTCCATTGTTGAAGCCAAGCTTCTCATAAATTTTATCCATTATGTTATTGTAGAAGGGTTTTCCATTATCTATGATGATATAGCATCGCACACCATATTGATACATGATGTTGGATATGATGACGTCAATACCCATACAGTTTTTCTACTTCCTTAAGTGGCACAACTTCAACGCATTTAGAGAAGTAATCTTTGAAAATCAGAATGTACCCCACTAAAGACTTTGTTAATGGTCCAACTATGTCTAATTTCCAAGTATCAAATGGTCAAGAAGCAAATGTCAGTTGCAAAGGTTACAGCGGTTGATAGATAAAATAAACATGAAACTAGCAAGCTTGACATTTCTTTGCATAATCCATGTTGTCACACCCCAAACATCAGGGTCACACGAAATCCCACCAAAACACTGTTTATAAAAATAAGATCTGAAGTTGGAACACCATCAACTCAAAAAGACACAACATTTGGATAAAAGATTTTCCAAAGTTTAGCTCTCATAAACAGTAAACATGCATTCTCATACAT
The DNA here is from genome assembly GCA_034768845.1 of Heliamphora exappendiculata. Classification (NCBI taxonomy): domain Eukaryota; kingdom Viridiplantae; phylum Streptophyta; class Magnoliopsida; order Ericales; family Sarraceniaceae; genus Heliamphora; species Heliamphora exappendiculata. The sequence continues at coordinate 1,158,190 of JAOTRH010000013.1, read as the reverse complement.
GGATAAGTGTATCGCCTCAAGGCATATAAAACTCGCTTTCGAAAATAGGCATCACATGTAAACTACATGTCACAAAAATAAGAAAAACTATAGCAAGTCTTCCATCACCACTACAACTAGGTCAACTCCGCATGCTCACCTGAAAAAGGTTTTACAGCAAAATCCTACGCCGTGAGCCGAAGCCCAATAAAAAATAGACTACATAAAGTTGTAAATCAGGTTATGCAATCATAAACACATGAGCTCACCCACTGGAGCTAAAAGGTTTTCCTCTCAAAAACTATCAGTTTTCCATCCTTGAAATTATGCATATCATCCAGACATATATCATGCCACAGTTAAGAAAAAGCAGTAAAAACACAATAATCTCTACTCGAGTCACACAACCGAGGAGAAGAGATAAAATGTAATCCTATGTACAGACACTGCCACACTGACAAAGGTAATAACTATAGACTCATATCCATTACCTTAGTCACCACTTAAGGCCTGCTCGGTAATGACAAGTTCTATACAGAGTTACGACAACAACGCCATTAACGGAGACAACTGGCTTAATTTACGGGATCAACCCGAAGGTCCAAAACACCTATTGCTTAATTTATAGGCCCGAAACCCGATGGTCCAAAGCACCGACACAACGCCATTCATGGAGGCAACCAGCTTAATTTACGGGGATTAACCCAAAGGTACAAAGCACCTATACTGCGCACGTTTCTAGACTTCCACCGATGAGCAATGCAATCCCAACTCAATAAACCCACTACCACGGTATATCTATGGAAAACATTTAAAAACCCAACCGTAGTTAACTACGAAAACCCAAAAAATGGATACACAACACATATATATAAAAAATGATCTAATCCATCAACCATGAAAATCAAACAAAACATGATAAAACATGTTTTCACCCAAAACGTTTTAAAAGTTGAGACTCAACCCCACAGGCTAGCTCCAAACTTTCAAAAACATGATTTTCAAAGATGCACACCCATCTGCCCAGGTCCAGTCGACTGGGCCCATCCTCCAGTCGACTGAAAAATACACTGGAAAAGGCCCAAAACGCCCAACACTGTCCAGTCGACTGACCCCATGAGTTCAGTCGACTGATCATACCCAAAAAGTGTTTTTGAGCTACGATTTTCCCTTTTTGAACCCAAGATGAAGCCTCGAAGCTTCCATATAACACCCGTGGACTCACACACGCCCAAGCCTATCACCAAAGGCCTCAAAGAAACATCCAACACTGTTTTCATCCAACCGAAACAACAAAAAAGGTTTTTAAGCCAAAAACTAAATTTTCCCAAACATGAAACATCTTTTCATGACTATAAAATGGTAAAGATGCATAAGATTACATATAACACTCTCTAACAACTTTAAAGTCTAGAATCCTACCTCGGTGAATTAAAAATTCGACGTCTCGATCCACGTGCAAAGCCGAGCTTCGTCGCAATGGAATTTCGTCCAGATGGACGCGTAGACCACGATGAAAACAACAAGGATCGGCTGTTGGATCGTCAAAAACTAAGCCCCGAGCCCCTGAGAAATTAGAGAGAAGGCAGAGAGAAAAAAAAGAAAACTTAGAGAGTAAGTTTTGAAAATATCTTTCAAAAAATATCTAATTCCAGAGATTTATAGGGCTCCAAAATATCTTTTTTTTTAAAAAAAAAATTTGAAATTCGCACCGTATCTAAGTCCTTACACCCCCGGGAAGCAACCCCGCATGCTTATATAAATCGAAACATGCATCAAAACGCATATACACAAGCTAAAGCAAAAACACCGAATATATGTATAGAAAAAAACACATCCAACATATCTATACAATACAAAAAGAGACGGGTTCAGGTCTCACAACTCTCCCCCCTTAAGGAATTTTGCCTCCGAGATTCGCTACAAGGTCACAAGGTAAACAATTTCGGGTATCTAGCACGCACCCCAGACTCAAGCTCCCACGTCGCTTCTTCAACCCCGTGATGAAGCCATAGGACCTTGACGTAAGCAATTGTTCTGCCCCTCAACACTTGCCCTTTTATGTCTAGAATCTTCACTGGATGTTCATCATAGATGACATCCTCATCAACCCGCAGCTCGGCCCAATCTAACACATATGAAGGATCAGGCTCATACCTCCGAAGCATAGAAACGTGGAATACGTTGTGCACAGATACTAACTGAGGTGGTAAAGCCAAACGATAAGCAACCTCTCCAACCCTATCAAGAATCTCAAAAGGTCCAATGAAACGGGCTGAGAGCTTCCCGCTACGACCAAACCTCATCAAACCTCTACATGGTGAGACCTTTAGAAACACGTGATCTCCCACTGCAAACTCTAAGGGTCGTCTTCTCTGATCTGCATAACTCTTCTACCGGCTCTGCACTGTCACTAGTCGCTGGCGATTCACTGCAATCTTCTCCGTCGTCTCTCGTACAATATCGGGTCCCAAGACTGTGGTCTTTTCCACATCTGTCCAACACACTAATGACCTACACGGTCTACCATACAAAGCCTCATATGGTGCCATCCCAATACTAGACTGATAGCTGTTGTTGTATGCAAACTCTGGCAAAGGTAGATGATCCTCCCAAGAACCCCTAAAATCAAGGACACAAGCTCTCAACATATCCTCCAGAATCTGTATAGTTTGCTCAAACTGACCATCCATCTAGGGGTGAAAAGAAGTACTGAGCATCAAGTTCATCCCCAATGTCTCCTGAAGACTTTGCCAAAAGCGCGATGTGAAGCGTGAGTCTCGGTCAGAAACAATAAACACGGGCACTTCATGCAATCGGACTATCTTTCTAACATATAATCTACTCAGTCTATCCACCGAATCCTTCACACGGATGGGGAGAAAGTGTGCAAACGTTGTCAACCTATCAACCACAACCCATACGACATCGTGTCCTCTAGGTGATCGAGGAAGTCCCGACACTAAGTCCATCGTGACGTTCTCCCACTTCAACTCTGATATCGGTAACGGCTATAGCAATCTTGCCGGCCTCTAGTGTTCTGCATTCACCTTCTGACAGGTCAGGCACCGAGAAACAAATCGAATCGCATCTCTCTTCATTTTCGTCCAACAGAACTGACGACGTAGATCATGGTACAACTTTGTGCCTCCTAGGTGCACAGTAAGGCGAGAATGATGACACTCATATAGTATATCTGTACAGCATGACTTTGGCACAAACAACCTCCCATCCAATCTTAGACTCTGATATGAACCCATAACCCAACCTGTTGTATCCTCTCCACTAGCAACACGATCTCGTATCATCTGAGCTTCCTGATCCATCTGCTGGACCTCTGGCACACGTGCAATCAAAGTAGGTCGCAAAACTATTGAGAACAAAGTGGCACCCGTCGCTGTCCCTCCAAGTCACAGATCAAACTCCCCAATATCTCCAACCATGTGCCACTCGCGTATAGCCATAGAAGCTAACAACCCATAGGATCTCCTACAAAGTGCATCAGCCACAACATTGGACTTTCCTGGATGGTATTGCAAGTCAAAATTGTAATCCACTAACAATTCCATCCATCGTCGTTGGCGCAAGTTCAGGTCCTTCTGCAAAAATAAGTATTTCAAACTCTTGTGATTGGAGAAAATCTCAAAGTGCTCACCATAAAGATAGTGACGCCATGTCTTCAAGGCAAAGACCACGGCAGCCAACTCCAGATCATGTGTTGGGTAGTTCTTCTCGTGCGTCTTCAACTGTCGAGAACCACAAGCTACAACCTTACCTTCTTGCATCATAACACAGCTCAAACCGTCATGCGATGCATCACAGTACACTGTATACCCCAAGTCTCACTCTGGGATAATTAACACTGGTGCACTAGTCAACCTCGTCTTTAGCTCCTGGATTGCCGACTCACAGGACTCGCTCCAAACAAACGCAATTCCCTTTCGCGTCAAACGGATGACACGGTAAGTCTCACAAAATCTTTCATGAACCGCCGATAGTAACCTGCTAAACCCAGAAAACTGCGGATCTCAAAGATGTTCTTCGGTCGCTCCCAACCCGTCACAGCATCTGTCTTCGATGAATCCACAGCTACTCCGTCTGTCGACACTATGTGTCCCAGAAATCTCACCTCAGACATCCAAAACTCGCACTTCTTGAACTTCGCATGCAAGCGATGCTCTCTCAAAGTCTGCAGAACAATACGCATGTGATCCTCGTGCGCCTCCCTAGTGGGTGAGTAGATGAGAATATCATCCACAAACACCACCACAAAACTGTCCAAATAAGGATGAAAGATCCGGTTCATCAAACTCATGAATGTCACTAGTGCGTTCATCAGACCGAACGGCATGACCAGAAACTCATAGTGACCATAGCGAGTCCAGAAGGCGGTCTTTGTTATGTCCTCGTCCCTAATCCTCAACTGGTGGTATCCTAATCTCAAGTTAATCTTCGAAAAGTAGCTCGACCCCTTCAACTGATCAAACAAATCATCTATCCTCGGCATAGGATACTCGTTCTTTACTGTCACCTGATTCAGCTTTTGGTAGTCGATACACAATTGCAAGGATCCATCCTTCTTCTTGGCAAAAAGAGCAGGAGCTCCCCACGACGAAGTACTCGGGCGCACAAACCCCCTATCTAGTAACTCATGTAGCTGTACCTTGAGTTTACGCAACTCAGCGGGTGCAAAACGATAAGACGGCATGGATATGGGAATAGTTCCTGGAACCAACTCAATAGAGAACTGTACCACCCGGTTCGACGGTAACTCAAACAGGTCATCAGGAAAGACATCTGGATAGTCGCAAACCACCGGAGGTAACTCTCCTCGAGCTCCAACCCCATCATCCAACAAGAGAGCTGCAAAGAGGAAACCCAAGTTACCCTATTTCTGTGCAACACCGGGCATAGATACCAAACCCTCATCCCGATCACCCATAAAGCAAAAGTAATCTCCCACCAATGTAAAAATCGTTACCCTCTGCCGATCACAATCTATAAAGGCACGATAGGCGGTCAGCCAGTCCATTCCTAGGATGACATCAAACGTGATCATGTCTAGAATGATAAAGCCAAACTCTAAACAACGACCGGCGACCTCCAACACACAGTATCTACAAACAAGACTCAACGTCACACTCCCACTGACTCGGGTCTCTACGCTCAAGGCACTACCCAACAAGTCTGTTTTCAACCCCAAAGAAGATGCAAATGCAGATGATATAAATGAATGTGATGCTCCCGTGTCGATAAGAACACTGGCCCATGATCTATAGACTAGAATAGTACCTCTGATCATGGAGGTGGTAGCAGCAACATCGGGTACGACCGGTGCTCTAGATGAACTGAGAACAACAAGAACATATGCTCTGGCCTGTCCACTGTGGCCCCGAACTGTCGACTATCAACCCGAGTGTACTGAGGCTCCCCTTTCTGCAAATCTGGATGGCTGGCGTCCTTGGGCGGATGGAGTAACAGGCACTCCAGTTGTACTCCGCATACTCCCTCATTTGGGGCAATCTCTACGGATGTGCCCAGACTGGCCGCACACAAAACATACCATGGCCCCCTCCCCTAGCCTACTACTACGATTGTGCCTGAGCAGGCGCTGAACTTCGGCACTTTGCCGCACGATGCCCTGGCCGTTAGCATCTAAAGCAAACAAGCGCTCTCTGATCTGACCTTCCCGTTGAAGCAACGGGAGGTATAGATGTAGAAGACTGTGGCGGATACGACCCCGTTGAATGTGAAATCGGACCAGATGTCCGTCGACGCTTGTTCTCCCTACGTCCCTGACTTTGTTCTCGTCCCCCATTTTTCTGACCCTTACTGTCCCTGTCTCTGCGCGTCTCGCTCAGAGTGTCTTTCACCTTTATGGCGATCTCCACAAACTCTGTAAAGACCTGCATCTTGAATGCTGCCACTCTATCTATGATAGATGGCCTTAAACCCCTCTCAAACCTCTTCATACGAAACTCATCTATGGGTACAATCTCTTGTGCAAACCGAGATAGGCTAGTAAACTCACCCTCATACTAAATCACAGTTATCGTCCCCTGTGTCAGAAAATAGAAGTCCTCTCTGTAGCGATCCCTCAGTATCGCCGAAAAGTATTTCTTCAGAAATACCTTAGTAAATGCCTCCCATGTGCCCCTAACTGTAGTCTTGGAAAACTTTCACCACATATGAGTACTTCCCCTCAACTGGGCAGCAAAGGTAACCCTCAGATCATCTTCCTCAATCTAAAGCGTATCTAGGATCCTGGTGATCAGTTCTAGCCATTCAGTGGCTACCATGGGATTAGGATCCCGAGAAAATGTAGGAGAGTCCAGATGGCAAAACTCACGCATCGCGACCGTTGCCCTCGGCGCAGGTACATTCCCCCTTCCCTTAGTGGCCTAAGCTAGTTGCCGGATAGAGCCGACCATCTCACCCAATAGATCTCCCCATCAATAGGTCCGTGGGGTGCATTAGCATCCCCAACATCTGGGACAGGAATGTCCCTTCGGCCAGAACCACGGCCACGGCCTCAATCTCGGCCTTGTCCTCCCTGCGTGGACATAACTCTATACGAAAGCAACATAACATGATAAACATCCATAGAACATGTTATTGCTAACGTAAGACATAATACACATAAACAGGCTAACACATAGTCACTTAAAATCATGTCATCACATCTCACATACCAAGGAGAAGCACAAGAAAGACTCATCACTCCGGATAACCTATTTAGATTCCTTGCCAGAAATCACGTCCGCGAAACGCGTTTCTAACATGGCTTCCAAGTTTATTAATCCAAATGCCCGGAGGTAAGACTAATCAATCCTAAGGTCCAACCTCCATACACACGTATACACCACAAGTTATCATGCTGACGTTAGGAAAACGCTATTACACATGCAATTAAGTACACATACATCCTCACAAGGTGATGTACCCTCTTTTTCATGGCTCTTAGGTATTTGAACCCAGAGCTCTGATACCAAGTTGTCACGCCCCAAACACCAGGGTCACGCGAAAGCCCACCAAAACACCATTTATGAAAATAAGAATTGAAGTTAGAACACCATCAACTCAAAAATATACAACATTTGGATAAAAGATTTTCTAAAGCTCAGCTCTCATAAACAGTGAACATGCATTCTCATACATGAATAAGTATATCGCCTCAAGGCATATAAAACTCGCGTTCTAAAACAGGCAGCACATGTAAACTACATGTCACAAAAATAAGGAAAACTATAGCAAGTCTTCCATCACCACTGCATCTAGGTCAACTCCGCATGCACACCTGAAAAATATTTTACGGCAAAATTTTACACCGTGAGCCAAAGCTCAATAGAAAATAGACTACATAAAGCTATAAAACAGGTTATGCAATCATAAACACATGAGCTAAAAGGTTTTTCTCTAAAAAAACATTAGTTTTCCATACTTAAAACTATGCATATCATCCTAATAGATATCATGCCACAGTTAAGGGAAAGCAGTAAAAACACAATAACCTCCACTTGGGTCACATAGCCGAGGAGAAGAGATAAAATGAAATCCTATGTACCGACTATGCCACACTAACAAAAGTAACAACTATCGACTCCTACCCATTACCCTAGTCACAACTTAAGGTCTGCTGGGTAATGACAAGTTCTATATAGAGTCACGACAACAACGCCATTAACAGAGGCAACCGGCTTAATTTACGGGATCAACCCGAAGGTCCAAAGCACCTAGTGCTTAATTTACGGGCCCGAAATCCGATGGTCCAAAGCACCCACACAACACCATTTACGGAGGCAACCGGCTTAATTTACGGGGATTAACCCAAAGGTACAAAGCACCTACGCTGCGCACGTTTCTGGACTTTCACCGAGAAGCAATGTAAGCCCAACTCAACAAACCCACTGCCACAGTACATCTACGAAAAATATTTAAAAACCCAACCGTAGTAACCTACGGAAACATGTAAAATGGATACACAACACATGTATATAAAAAGTGATCCAATCCATCAACCATGGAGATCAAACAGAACATGATAAAACATGTTTTCACCCAAGACGTTTTAAAAGTTGAGACTCAACCCCACAGGCTAGCTCCAAACCTTCAAAAACATGATTTTCAAAGATGCACACCCATCAGCCCAGGCCCAGTTGACTGGGCCCACCCTCTAGTCGACTAAAAAACACACTTAAAAAAAGCCTAAAACGCCCAACACTATCTAGTCGACTGACCCTATGAGTTCAGTCGACCGAACCCAAAAAATCATGATCCAGTCGACTGGCCCCATGAGTTCAGTCGATTGATCCTACCCAGAAAGTGATTTTGAGCTACGATTTTTACTTTTTGAATCCAAGATGAAGCCTCTAAGCTCCCATCTAACACCCGTGGACTCACACACGCCCAAGCTTATCACCAAAGGCCTCAAAGAAACATCCAACACCATTTTCATCCAACCGAAATGACAAAAAAATGGTTTTTAAACCAAAAACCCAATTTTCCCAAACATGAAACATCTTTTCATGACTATAAAACGATAAAGATGCATAAGATTACTTATAACACCCTCTAACAACTTTAAAGTCTAGAATCCTACCTCAGTCAGTTGAAAACTTGACATCTCGATCCACGTACAAAATCGAGCTTCGTCTGAATGGAATTTCGTCTGGATGGATGCGTAGATCACGATGATAACAACAAGGATCGGCTGTTGGATCTTCAAAAACTAAGCCTAGGCTCCCGAGAAGTTAGAGAGATGGCAGAAAAAAAAAGGAAAAAACTTAGAGAGTAAGTTTTGAAAATATCTTTTAGAAAATATCTAACTCCAGATATTTATAGGCCTCTAAAATTTTTTTTTTTAATTTTTGAAATTCGCACTGTAACTCCCTTCGCTCCCGAAGTTTTGAAAATATCTTTTAGAAAATATCTAACTCTAGATATTTATAGGCCTCCAAAATATCTTCTTTTTTTTTTTGAAATTCGCACTGTAACTCTCTACATCCACGGGAAGCAACCCCACATGCTTATATAAACCGAAACATGCATCAAAACGCATCTACACAAGCTAAAGCAAAAACACCGAATATAAATATAGAAAGAAACACATCCAACATATCTATACAATATAAAAAAAGACGGGTCCAAGTCTCACACATGTAGTCTTTTACCATTTTAAGCCAATAATATCCCATCATTTTTATTTAAAAATGAAGTTTAGGACCAAATTAATGAGCTCCATAGATCCCAAAATGTGCTTCCTTCATCATTTGTTGGGCTTACTCATTCCCGAAGCAGTGAAGAAAGATGCTTTCGAGTACTTTATAAGTGCTTGAGCGCTTAGCGAGCCCTTTGAGCTTGAGCGCTTATCTAGTGTAAATGGCTCGTTAAGCGCTTAAACGCTTATCAAGCAATCAAGCTCAAGCCCTATCAAGCCCTTGGTGCTCAAACACTTATGAAGTCCTTGACATTCAACGCTTTATCAAGTCCTCTGTGCATGGGGAGCTTGTTAAATTTACAACACATCTCTTTACCCAAATTTACATAATATTTACATAAGATTGCTAATTACACAATCTAAATAGAAACATCAAAACATATCAAAATTTCACTTTGTCAACATTATAACTAAACAAAATCTGCCATTAAATAAACATGGTTTTCTATACTTTTCATCAAAATCACTTATCAAGAAAGGCCTTAGAAGATTAAATTCCTAAAGGTAATTTTTTGTCTAATGAAATGATTTTGTATAAGAATGAAATGACAATTTCTTAATATTTGGGTTGGAATTATCATTTTACTAAATGAAAGAATAGCAATTATTCTTGAATTTGATATTCTATCATTTTTTTTCTTTTTTGCTAACAAAACCTTGGAATAAATTTTTCAATAGAATTGTTACTCCATTTTATTGTCATTTCAATAAACCGAACATAAAGCACGAGAGCCACATTTGTACTTGGTTAAGCAAAATAAATTACTACCTCAAAGATGATGTGAATTGCTCATAATCTCAAATCTCTTCCAAATCAATTTTTGGAACCATACATTTAAATATTGATTATTGATTGACTGGTAATTCAGTAAATCTTCTTACTCATATTCTTTAATATAGTTATTTATGCCCCATGGATCCAGTTATCTTTTTCGTAACTACTTTGGTTAAAGTTGAATACAAATTATCTAAAATTTAAATGCATCAACAAATAATAACTGTACATGCTCAAAATGTGATGTGGCATGGCACATTTTACATTGCCAAAAATGGCAATTAACATTATATCTTATTTTTTGTTTTTAAGTCACTATGTATGGGAAACTAGCACAATTTTTATTATTCATTTTTTTAGGGCAGAGTTGATTCATTAATTGAAGATATTATAATTATTTTATTCAAAAAATATTAGAATATTTGAAATGTTGATACATTTTTTATTTAAAAATAAAAGAAATTGGTAGATTTTTCGAGATGCTAACAATGTTGGGATTTTAGACACAAATCCCTTAACGCAGCGAGAAAACAATTGCAACTTTAATCCACAAAACAAAATAAAGAACAAGAACAAACATAAGAAACAAGACAAAATATACGTGGTTCGACTAGCTGTCTACCTATACGAGAGAAGAAATAATCAACTTTTCACCAAAATAAAGTAAAAATTTCACTCTCAACCTCACAATCTGTGTATATGGCCTCAACTTGAACCTCTCTCTATCTCTCTATACTCTCGATACTCTCTCTAGCTTCCCTCTACGTCTTTTCTGAGTATTAGACACTTATACACACGTTCTCGATGTTCTAGGGTTTCTATGGAATATAAAGCCCTTATATATAACACAACCTAGGTAAAAAGTACAACCTTAGAGCCGCACAGAAAACTGTTGCTGCGCCACACCGCTCCAGCAATCTTTAGACCGCTCATTCGGTCAAGCAACTCCCTCGATTTCTCTATACTTTACAGAGGCCCTTTGGCTGATTTTCTCCCCTTTTCACAATTCCAATGCTGTCCGGACATCCTACAAAACTTGGATGTCAAAAATTGAGACATAATCCTAATAATCTCCACCTTAACTCGAATTTTTGAACCATCAATAAAGATCTCTCTGCTGTCTCAAACTGCACCCCTTCACGAGTATGGGTGCATCACCATCTTTGATCTTCAAGCTAAATAGACTTGGACCAAACCCAAGCTACACTTGAATTTGACCCTCTTACAATTAACAGTATTCTCAATTTTTTATAGTCATCCAAACTCCAATTTCTTAGTTTTCTGTGAAAACTTCACATTCTCTGACACTGCTACTTACCCCTAAACTATGCTTATGCTACCTTTAGCTTTCTTGTAAGAGAAAGGTTCTCCAATGAACGGTTCATGCTATTGTTGACTTGAACCACTATAACTCATTTTTTGGGTGAACTTTTCTGACCGATCTCCACCTCGTTTATCGCTATCTTCTTCTGAAGAATTGCTTTACTTTGCTTATCTGCCTAACCAAGCCTTAAATTTTTTAGTCTCGAGCTGTCTCTGCTAGTCTCTGCTTGTGTGGTAGTGGTAACTCCATCTACCAGCATGTTCCCTACAAGTTTGTAGAGATTTTCCACCTTTTGTCCTTTCATGATAACCATAGCTCATATGCTAATCTTCATTGATCCACCCCTTCATGTGTACCTATAACCTAAAAAATCCAATGCCCTTAAAGAAATCAAACTTTTCTTTAATCTTGAAACATGTTTGACATTCCTCAAGACCCTTACAACTCTATCAAACATTATGATCTTTACTGTACTGATTCTAATGGATGTGCAAGCTGCATCATTTCCCATCAAAATCGTACCATCATTGCAAGGCTTATATGTGTCAAATCACTTTTCGTTGGGCACATATGGTACGAACATCCTAAATTTAGTAGCCATAACTTTGACATAGTATCAAAACTAAGAAAAACTAAAAGTAACTCACTGTCTACCTCACCGCCTGACGACTCTTCGGCAAAACTGACAATCTCTGCAGCCATTTTTTCTTTCTTCTTTTCCTCCATACGTTGCTTTAATTCATAGCACTAGCTCTTGTAATGACCAATTTTGTGAAAATAGAAGTATTCCACATCATTTCTTGTACGTGACTTAGACGGAGATCTACCACTGTTGGAACCCTGCTCACTGGATTTACTCCTTCCCCTATTTGGCTCAGACTTAGCCACAAGCACGCCTTCTGCATCAATTTCATTGTCCTTCTTCATCTTCTCATGTGACAAGAGAGTACTGGTGACCTCTTCAGCTCTAGAGTGTCCTTTTTGTATATCAATGTTGTGATTAGATGATCATAGGATGTCGGAAGCGATGCCAACAGGAGTATTGCCTTATCCTTATCATCAACTTTTACTCAAAACCTAGATAACTGTGTGATGAGCATATTATACATATTTAAATGTTCAAAAAGTTTTGTACCTTCTCTCATTTGCAGTCTATATAGTTTCTTTTTCACATACAACTTATTGGCCAGATTCTTCTTCATGTAGATATTTTCTAGCTTCTACCAGATCTATGTGCTATCTCTACATCAAGCATGTCGTGAATAACCTCGTCTCCCAGATTCAACCAAATCAAAATCACGTCTTGCAATCGATCTCATCCCAATCATCATTGGTCATCCTTTTTGGCTTCTTTGCTTTGCTGAGACCCTTTGGAAACCCCTTACTGGATCAATAGTTCCTTCATCCATTTTTACCATAGGAAGAAGTTATTCTTGCTGGTGAACTTATCGACTTCATATTTGATGTTTATCATCTCTACTACAATCTTGTGATCAAGCCTCAATCTCGCTCTAATACCATTTATTGGGATTTTTGGCATAAATCCTTAGGCGCAGCGGAAAAGCAACTACGACTTCAATTCACATAAAGAAAAAAATAGAGAACGGGAACAAACAAAATAAACGAGATAAAATATATATAGTTCAGCTGGCTGCCTACCTCAACGGAAGAAGAAACAATTCATTGTTCACCAAAATAGAGTACAAGTTTCACTCTCAACCTCATTATCTGTGTATAATCCTCAACTTGAGCCACTCTCTATCTCTCTGTACTCTCTTTAGTGTCTCTCTAAGTCTTTTTTGAGTATTAGACACTAACACACGCGTTCTAGACGTTTTAGGATTTCTATGGATTATAAAACCCTTATATATAACACAACCTAGGTAAAAAAAATACAATCCTAACGCTGCACAGAAAATTACTGTTGCGCCCAGACCGCTCGAGCGGTCTAAAGTTGGTCAAGCAACCCTCTTAGTAGGGATGTGCGCGGGTTGGCTTGGTGCCGATTAAGTAAACATTCATTAACCAAACCATTTATGGTAATATAAAAAATTTTAATTTACTGCCGAACCACCTACTTTATAAAACCGACAGGTTAGTTGTTTTTTTGAGCTATTTTACAAAGGCAAATTGAGCGGATTGATAGTTTAAAAATTAAATAAATATTTATTAAAATATTAACTAATTTAAGATTAAAATAAAGACTACATCAGTTTAAACAAAATATTCATGTAAAAATTCAAAAAAATATTCTAACATTACATTTGAGTACTAACAAAAACAAATATCATGCATTCATGATATAAGGTAATAAACACCAAATAAAAGATAAAAAATTAAATAAACATAGATCAGTGACTCACGAAGCCACTGACTCACTATTATAGAAAATTAGAAATTAAAAATATTTTGAACATAAAAAAAGTAGAAAGATATTTTAGTATAAGATATTGAGACTTAAAATTTTTAATTTTTAATTTTCTATTTAAACCTTACGGATTAATGATTAGGTTATAAGTTATGAGTTACAAATTAACAATAAAACATAAAATAATTAAGTAATAAATATTATATACGGGCGGATCGGTTGAATAGCAGGGAGAAATGATTGAAATCGCCGCAATCAACCGACCCGTGTGATCTCTTTTTCAACCACCCAATTTGTTTTACCCTTTACTTTTAATTTGTTTGGGTCGATATAATCTGTGCGAATGCGGGTAGTTGGGCAGATATTTGAATAGCCCTACCTCTTAGTTTCTCTAAAGTCTGCAGAGGCTCTTTGGCTGGATTTTTTCATTTTTCACCATTCCATCGCTGTCCAGACGTCTTATCGAACTTGAATGTCAAAATTTGAGACATTATCATTATACTTAACTTTTGTATTTTATTTTAGAAATAAAATGAGAATAAAATGTTTAATATTGCTAAAATTAATAATTTATAAATTATAACTTGTAATAGAAATTGTAAGTGCTTGATTAATATATTAGTTTAAAATTAAAATAAAAAATAATAATAATAATTTATAACAAAAATTATAAATATTTTAAAAAATTATAATTTATTATTAAAATTAATATAGTTTATTACAAAAAATTAATAACAAAAAGTTTAAAACCGGCAAAAACGCCAAACACCCCACTAATCTCTTCTCCCACTATCCGGCCAAACAGCGGGATCGACGATCTCGCTTGACTGGATAAAGCAAAGGCATTGATGAGAGAGTGATCTCGGTGAGTCGATGTCGTCGGTGTACGTTTCGGAGCCGCCAACGAAGGGGAAGGTGATCTTGAAGACGACGTACGGACCGCTGGACATAGAGCTCTGGCCCAAAGAGGCGCCCAAGGCGGTGAGGAACTTCGTGCAGCTCTGTCTGGAGGGTTACTACGACAACTCCATCTTCAATCGCATCATCAAATCTTTCCTCGTTCAGGCCGGTGATCCCACTGGTACTGGAACAGGTATTCTCTCTCTCTCTCTCTCACACACACACACACACACACACTCACACACAAAAATTGTATAGGTAACCTAATTCCCTACATGTTGTGGTTTGGATCTTGGATTTGGGATTTGTGGGTGGAAAGAAAAGGAAAATGAAGAGGAAAGGATAGGAAGAAATGTGGATATGCTTGAATACTGTTACAATTTATTTTGTTTTCCCTCCACCAATCCATTATGCTAGTGCAGCCTTACAGTTTGTTTGGATGGGGTGATTTGAAAAGAAAAGAAAGGAAATGATTGTGTCGTCACTCCAATTACTTCTTTGGATAACTAGAGAGGAGAGAAATGGATAGAAAACATAACCCTATCTCTTCTTCTTCTTCTTCTTTTTTTCCTTCCTTTTATTACTTAAGTAATCCTATCTATCTATACATGTACATGAATATAGGTATAGGAGCTTGCTCCCTTTTGTTGGTTACTAGAATTAGCCTCTGGTATTCATAATGTGGGATGATATTCTTGTTTTGTGTTTTTGTGCCGTTATGCACTTTTGAGCTCTATCACTTTACCTGGATATGGGTTATTTACTTTGTTTGAATATTTGATAAGATCTACAATTTGTATAGTGGGATGAAAGTACTTTGTGGGATGAATGTACTTTTTTCTTTCTTGGGTCGTTTTGTATTTTTCGGTTCTATTGTCTTGCCTGGATAAATTAGCATCCTTCATTCCCAAATGTCATTCATTTATAGTGTCTTGCCTGGATAAATTAGCATCCTTCATTCTCGAATGTCATTCATTTATAGTTATTAGTGCTTGCTTATCAATATATGCAGGTGGCGAAAGTATATATGGAAGTGTGTTTTCTGATGAGTTTCACTCACGTCTAAGATTCAACCACAGGGGTATTGTTGCATGTGCAAATGCTGGCCCACCACATTCGAATGGAAGCCAATTCTTTATTACTTTGGATCGTTGTGATTGGCTTGACAGGAAGCATACTATTTTTGCAAAGGTAAAAATGGCTGATATTTTGTTTCACATGTCCATTGCCATCTTTGAATGCTTGAACTCATTCCTGTGTTAATAGGTGACTGGGGATTCGATATATAATCTTACAAGGTTAGGTGATGTTGAAACTGACAAGAATGATCGTCCATTGGATCCTCCACCAAGGATAACCTCAGTTGAGGTAGGCTTCCTGTTAAGTCTTAAATCTATTTCCTTCTCTGATTGTTGTTGACAACTTTCAATCACTCATTAGTCGTTGCAAATAATTGACAGTTGATGACTACTTAGATTATGCGTAGGATAGTGTTAAAATTTGGGAGATGTATGGTGTATTGGAGCTTGGTATCCCATCAAGGGGACAAAATAGAATGTATTGACCTTTGGTTGTTATTTGGTCTTTTTTTCGAAGTTGTTGATATTTTTGTCATGGTGTCTTTTTAAGTTGATCTTTATGAATCTCCTTCATGAAGAGGAGGGTATCCTTGATGAAGTTAGTTTGAATTTCCAATTTTCTATTTGAAACTTCTTGTCTAGGTATTATGGAACCCTTTTGATGATATTGTTCCTAGAGCAGCACCTGCTGGGTCTTTGCCGTCTTCCAAAGTTGATGCAGACAACAAAGCCTCAAAGAAGAAAGCTGTGAAGTAAATTTTTTTTCCCGTAACTTTGGAATGGATAGCAGTTCTGCACATAGTTAAATTGTTTCTGCTATCACTCTTAAGTCTTACTGCATAACAAATGATTGACGTCCAGAAAGCTGAATTTGCTTTCATTCGGAGAAGAAGCTGAAGAAGAGGAGAAGGAACTGGCAGCTGTAAAGACCAAAATAAAGAGTAGTCATGATGTATTAAATGATCCTCGTCTCCTGAAGGAAGAACATCCAAGTAAAGAATTGGTAAATTTTATTATGCTCTATCCTGATCTGAATAAGTAACGGATGAGAATTTGTAAATAAATGGATCCCATTTCTGTTACAGCTTATCCACCAGAATGGTGAATGCAGGTTCCAAGGAAAATTCTTTTGGAATAATTAGATTAATTGCATCTGCTTCAATGGTTATTTTGTTACATACGCTTAGAAAATTCCAGTTCAACTTTCAGGTTATTCTACACTTCTTTTGCTGGTCAAGTCACCATGCTCGTCTCGCTGCTTCAAGTTTTGTTGAGTACTTTCATCCATTTGGGCCAGGAATAAGTACAATGGCCATTGCCCAATGCTGGCCCCACTAATGCAGGGTGCTGGGAGGAGTAGAATGGCAATAGCACCTTTTGCATTAAGTGCTTGAGTATTTTCACAAATTAGGGCGGAGCTTTTACAGTTGCTACAAGCAGCACCTTGGGCAAGCAAGTGTACTTGCACCACTTGAGAGCATGCACAAAAGAGAAAAGGAAACTGTATTTGAAGCTCTTTGTCCACGTGTGTGCATGCGCACACTTTCACGGGCATGCCGAGATTCTTCAGCTGGATTCAAGTATCTTGCTTATGTTCTTGCAATACTTGCTGACATGCTATTCGTAGTGTTCTTACATTTTTGCACTTCTTTTTTTGGAAATTTATGAGACCGGACCAATGAACAAATTAGAAAATTATATAATTAAATAATGACATCTAAGTTGAAACAATTCAAAGCAAATAATTCCATCAAAATAAAGGAATTTCTCAAGTATAAAATTCACATACATACATTATTTTTGTTTGTGGATATGCTTGAATACTTTTACCCTATTTAGCTCCCTGCAATCAATACAGAGTCTCATCGTCCCATCCTTATTTTTCACAAACAGAATTAGCTCTATTCATGGTGAGCTGTATAAATCATTTGTTCAGTAGCTCTTCTAGTTGCACCTAAGTTCCTTTAACTCTGCAGGCGCCATTTGGTACGGTCTTTTGAAAATTGGGTGGGTTGCCGGGATAAGTTCAATTGTGTCGTGACGGACTTGATACCAAAGCCTGAGTTTACGACTTTAGTTTTCCTTAATCCCAAAGCTTAGGATTGTTTGCTCACCTTTGCACACTACTTTACGTGCTTATTTTTTCATACGTGTTATTATTTTCTGTTAATGATTTGGGTAGATCAGTATTAACAAGAATGTATCTTGTATACTGTAGGCATAGATCCAGTTGAGAGTCTAGACACTTGGGGCAGTTATCACCTATTTTTGCGTGCTTGTAGACCCATTGACGCTCGATTGTTAGACATGGATATGTACGCCAATGCCAACGAATGCGATTGAGCACAATTACTCAACCGAGCGATCACTAAAGTGGAAGATGAGAAGTTATTTTACTTGATTTCTATGAAAAGAGTTGTACTTCGTCACCAACTCTGGACCATATGTCTCATGGCAAGGAAGGAAATGCGCAGACTAGATGACCCTAACATATATTGGGCAACGATAAATTGCGTTATGGCTATTGGGCTCGACAATAAGTGCCACCAGCGGGTTTTGCACCCAACCCAGTCCCAACACCAGAACCAGCTCCAGTCCAGTCCAGTTCAGTCCCTACAGTTGCACCTGCACCCCCACTAACTCATGAACCCATAGTGCCTGCACATGAATGTGCCCGAAGAAGAGGAACCAGTAAAAGAGGACCCCAAAGAGGATGACTGCAAAGAGGATGACCTCGAGGCTGATGGTGAAGAAAACCCTTACGAGTTGGACTTCATATCCTATGCAAGGTTTGTCTATGAATGAACCTGGGTCCGACTGAGGGACAGGGTAGAACGAGTTGGGGATGTTTTGGTTTTTGTCTTTTGAGATGGAGGATGAGGATCCCCATCTGTATATGCACTTCTACGTACTAACTGTGGTTCTTTTGTTGTTGAAAATTGGTGGCACAAGTTCATACATGGGTTGTTTATACAACATTGAACCATCCATGGAAATATTTGACTAGTTTGGTATGACTTGGTTGGGGTATGCCACTCATTTCTTTTGTACAAATTACTGACCTGAACAATACATGTAGTACCCTTGGTAATCAAAATCTAGAACTGGTGAACCATATGAATGCCCAAATGGAAGAAATGTGACGAAGGATTTTCGGGTTAGCTTAAAACCAACAATATGTGAAGCAACCACATCAACCACCTCCACCACTAAGACACAATAATTTGAATTTGAATAACCCTCCATCGGCTGAACGGCTAGAAAATACATCGAAACCATCAAAACAACCCACAAAAAACAATACATAGAACTAAGAACAACAACGAGATCATCCAAATCCACCTCAAGTGAATCTAGCATCATCCTATACCGGGGAACAAATGTGAGAGAATTTCTAAAATTGAGGCCTCGACCACCTTGACAACATCGAAACCATCAAAACAATCCATAAAACAACAATACACAGAACCAAGAACAACAACGAGATCAGCCAAATCCACCTCGAGTGAACCTAGAACCAGCCTATATCGAAGGAAAAATGTGAGGGTCCATGACAATATTGGAATGA
Source organism: Heliamphora exappendiculata (assembly GCA_034768845.1). Taxonomy (NCBI): domain Eukaryota; kingdom Viridiplantae; phylum Streptophyta; class Magnoliopsida; order Ericales; family Sarraceniaceae; genus Heliamphora; species Heliamphora exappendiculata. The sequence goes on along the minus strand of JAOTRH010000013.1, from coordinate 1,138,980 downwards.
GGCTGAATTTACTAACCTCGCAGAGTATGCGCCCACAAGATCCTATGAGAATATGAAGGCCTAAAAGTTTGAAGACAAGTTAAGATTTGAAATTCGAAAGGTGATACGACCAATGTGACTACCTACGTACGCAAAAGTGATTGATAGGGCTTTGTTTGTAGAGTAGGAGCAAGTTGAGAATCGAAAATTTTTCAAGAATCGAAAACGTCAAAATTTGAACTTTAGGAAATCATGGAAAGGAAACCCTAAGGGACAGAATGTGGGAACATGAAGCAGAGAAGGAGTATCGTCGAATAGAGAGGGAAATAAAAAAGGACTAGCCTCAACATGCCCAACGTGTGGAAAGACACATTACGGGACATGCTGAAAAAGCGATACAACTACTCAATGGTGCGTGAAAATGATGAAGTGATGCTTTGTGTTGGCACTATTGGAAACCCACAACATCTGCTTTTGAGCCACATTGGGCCCTGGCCATAGCTTTCGTCGTGAGAAATTTCAGTGGCGCATCACTTGCCCCAGAGAATGGGCCGTGACAGGTCACTGGGCCGTGGCTCACATGAGGCCCTCAAGTAAAACTTAGGGATTTTTTTTCCCTTTAATAGGAGTTTTCTGAAAGTATTTGAAATTTTAGGCAATAAGTGTAAATTAATGATCCGAATTGTTACAAGATTCCTTTATTGTAGTTTACTTTCATGTTCTTCGTGCACTATGGCTTGAGTTGGATCATTATCAAACTTTAGATATGGAGTAGTCATGCAGATACTATGAAATTAAAGAAGTTGATTTAACAAGAAAGGGGTTAAATTTAGATTATGATCAGATTCAGGTCCAATCTTGGGGAAGGAACCACTTCTATTACTACAGGAGGCCTACACCTATGTGTAATATAGAGAGAGTAGACGGGGAGTTATGCTTTGCCCATCACCTTTTGAAAGTTCAATTCTTGTCGCTTCTCTTCGTCGGGATTCTAAGCCTAGGGGTAAGGAATTTGACAATTGTCAGCCAATTGAGCTCTTAGATGATGAAGACAAACTCTTGTATGATTCTTGCAATAAGCCGCAACATGACAAGGATCATTGTTGGAAACTTAATAGTCGTAGGAGTTTGTACTAGTGGCATAGGTGGATCTCGTGCAAATCTTACCACATTACATCTTATTTCTACTACTCATCATTTTTTACCGAGTAATTTCGTTATTTCTGATTTAGTAACTCTTACTCGAGAGGAAGTGGAGACTTTCCATCGTCTTATGTCCCAAAAGAGTACTTCCACATATGCATCTTCGGCTTTTGCTCATTTAGGTAATGTTGCTATTGCGTTGAGTGCTTCTTGTCGATTTGATTATCCTTGGATTATTGATTCTACGGGCTTTAGATCAATTGACTAGATTATCCACCTTCTTTTCATCATATTTTCAGCTAGACAGCAAGTACAACTAGTTGTTGGTTCCCTTTCTTATGTGTCTAGAAAAGGTCCATTTCCATTACCCTTTCTATGTCTCTTTCGTCAGTTTACATGTTTCAAATCTATCTACTAATCTTCTTTCTCTGTTAGTAGTCATATCAAACAATTAAATTGTTGTGTAACCTTTTTTCCCCCACTAATTGTGTCTTTCAGAACCTAGTCACGATGAAGATGATTGGCAGTGGTAAAGAGAGGGATGGATTGCCCATCAGTTAAGAGAGGGCAGGTTTGTATTTCCTGGATTCTCGATGGACTACAAGAGATGAAATTAGACATGCTCCCAAATCTATTCTCAATGATTCCTCTAAAGATCAAGGTTGGCTTTTATATCAAAGACCATGACACCTCCCTTTTTCTTTGTTGAAGGGGGAACTTACAATTTTACCACTTAAATTGTCACTAGTTTATTTTATCCCTAAACAATCAATTGCATCTACTTGATCTCTAAACTTTTTGATTTTAGACCTATGTGGTCCAATTGGAGACGCAGTCCCAATCAGTGTTCTAAATTGTGGTATTGGAATATATATCTGTATCGGTGACACGATTATGCATCAGTCAATATTGGATAGTATGAACCGATATATTGATAAATATTAGTATCGGAGATCCAAAATCCCATTACGTACCTACTAATATTTTAAACTCTCCTAATTAATAAAGGCTTAAAGAACAAAAAGACATTTCACACTTTGAAAACGTAAACCCCACAACTAAACACCCATTTTCTTCAACACCCAATTTTGAACAACCTATACCCTTCAACCAAACACCCATCTTCTTTCTCACTCCTCATCACTGATCCGTTGTTCTCTCTCTTCTTTCTGTCTTTCCTCTTGTGTCGTCTTCACCATGTCTAATGACCTCCCTATGATTGTCGACTCTCTCTCCCCTTACCTCCCGTTGCTCTCTCATTTTTCATTGACACCACATAGGACCGCCCCAATGCTGCGTCTCCCTTTGCCTCCGGCCAGCCACGGCCACGACGACCATGGCATCCACTTCCCCCAACTGGTCTGTGTCTTTGGCGGCGTGACAACCCTTCTCCTCTCCCCCTCTTCTTTCTCTCTCTCTCTCTCTCTCCCTCCAATGGTTTCTCTCTCCTGGTGTTTTGGTTCAGTCTTCTCTCCTTTATCCTTGCACACTGCACCGGCACCACCTCACCCCCTCCCTTGCCACCTATGCAGCACGGTAGCTGTACACCTCATCTGCAGCATCATATCTATGTAGATTGCAGAAATAAGCCATTACTTGTGAAAGGTATGAGGTAGATTTTGCCATTTTCCTCAAACAAGAGAGAAAATTCTATAGATTTAATTGTGCGTCTATAGAGCTTTGCTCAATAATTTTTTACATAACATATGTAGCAGGAAATAATCTCCATGACAGAAGCCATTGAAGAAGAATAGGAGTTCCTCTACAAACGTTGCTGGAAAGAATCAGGGACAGTGGCTTGTCAAAAATGTCCTCTCTCAACCTTGAATAATATATTATATAAAGATTTATTTTTGGATGACAATTTCTTGAATGTGGAAAAGGTTTATACAAGCACAAGATTGTTAATTTTTGTAGCTTCTATAAAACTTTTAGAGAAGTGAGGTTATTTGTCTCGGCTGGGACCGGTGGACCAGATCACCTCTTCCATCTCTTTTTCTGTCTCCCTCTTTCCTCCCTCTCTCCGCTTGTCATTCTCTTTTTCATCCTTTGCTCTTCTATCTCTTTAATCACTTTTCTATTTTTTTCTCTATCATACTCACTCCTCCCTCACCCCCTCCGATTCTCACTCCTCTCTCTCCTCACAATCTCTTGCTCTCTCATTGATTTCTCAACCACTTGAATGAATTGACCAGTGAATTCGGTGGTGGTGGTGGACCGAGAAAGCGAGTTCTTTTGTAGACAAGCTTAGCAGTGGTGGTGGTGGGAGGGGAAGAAAATGGGTGTTTGGTTGTGGGGTATAAGTTATCCAAAATTGGGTCATGAAGAACATGAGTGTTTGGTTGCGTGGTTTAAGTTGTCCAAGGTGTAAAATGTATGTTTACCGTTCAAGGCCATTGTTAATTTGGAAGGAGTCTTCAATTGGACCTCATAGATTCAAAATTAAAAGCTTCAGGGATCAAGTAGATGTAATTAATAGTTTAATGAAAAAGTAAACAAAATAGTTGATAGTTTAAGGGGTAAAATAGTAATTGACCCTTGTTAAAGAGATGTTTTGCATCCTTATTTTTTAATTTGAATATTACTAAGTTTTGTTGGGAACCTTGTGAATTTTCTAAACATCATCGTATTTCTTATCCTATTAGCAATAATAGGAGTGCTTCTCCATTTGCTATTATTCATACTGATGTATGAGGTACTAACCTTGTTATGGGTCTTTTTGGTTTTCGATGGTTTGTTACTTTTTTCGATGATTTTTCTCGTGTTACATAGGTCTACTTGTTGAAAGAAAAAAACTGAAATGTTCTCTTATTTTCCGGCATTTCACAAAATGTTCCTCACTCAATTTGGGATTCATGCTCAGGTGGTTCGCTCTAATAATGGGGGAAATTTTTTTATGAGGGCCTTTGCTCATTCTAGTGATCATCGTATTGTGCATCAACATACACATGCTGATACTCAACAAATGGTGGTGTTAAACATAAAAATCGCCACCTTTTAGAAGTGACTCATGCCTTACGTTTTACTAGGAATATCTTTAAAAAAAATTGGTCGGATGTTGTTCTTACTACTACTTATTTTATTAACCAAATGCCTTATGAGGTCCTTGGTTTTCGTTCACCTCTTTAGTCTTTGTTCTCATCTTCTTCATCTTCTCTTCCTTTTTCTTGAGTTAATTTTAGACTATGAAGTGCATGTGCAGGTTCAGGGAACAAGCACAATACAATACAAATACAATCTAAAAAATAGGGTACGAGTATGGTTGTGGCACGAATATATTTTTTTTTGTATTTTTAAAATATTGCATTAATGTATATGCTAAATACAAAACTATTTTTTGCAAAAAAGAGAAAAAATACTAGATCATAAAAAAATATTAGCATTGTCATCCCAACACTGTATATTCATATTTGTTAGGCTGGAAGATGATTGTTGTGGCCTTCATATTTGTTGGTATGGTGCTTTTGGAAGTTGCATACCCTAAGAGAAAGTATCTTATGATTTGTTTTCTTATACAAATTTAGGCTTTTAGCATTTTTATTAAAGTAATTTATCTAAATTCGGCCTTTTGTTATTTAATTTGTCTATATATCAAAAGAGACAACATATTATTACTCTTGTACCCTTGTAGTTTGTAAAAACTTCATAGAAGTCCAGATGTGCCCATTTCCGTACTCAAAAGGGCCATAACGTACAATGATGTACCTAAAAGGTACCATTGGAGTACCCAAAGATGTCGTGCCAGACAATTGAAAAGTATTAGATACTTCTTTGGCATACATGGTACGCATTTTTGTTGTACCAGAGACATACTCGCACCAGATATGCTTGTACTAGAGCCGTACTCATCAAGTGCGTACCTGGTACGTGTACGATAATGTTTTTGAAGTGCTCGTGCTTCGTAGATTTTAGATTTCTCCTCAGCTGTTTAGGTGTGTTTATTTTGTTCACGTTCATCAGTGTCTCCATGGAAAGCAGAATCTCGGATCTGCCAAATGTATCTTCCTTTGTTATTATTCACCTCAAAAGGGTTATAGGTGCTACCATCTTTCTTCTGGCCGATAGTTACCTTTTATGAGACCTCGCATTTTCCTCCTAAGAATTCTCTTTAGGGGGAGCATGGGAATAAAGATTAGTCTCGTAGTGTTCTTCGTGTGCCACTTGTTTCACTAGATGAGGATCAAGATAGATGTAAGGAGCCTGAGTCGGAGTAGGAAACTAATGTGGATCAGGCTCCTAAATTGAAAATCCATTCGAGAAGACTAAAGAATACTGCTGATTCCTAGACTAACGTAATCCTAGTTCTATTTTTGTTTCTAGTTCTGATTTGAACTTTGGTGTTCGGTCTTACATCTAGTACCCTATCCCCAACTTTGTTGCTTTGGATCATGTCTTTTATTCTTATCGTGCTTCTGTATTCCAGCTATCTTGTGTATCAATTCCTCAAAAATTTCAAGATGCACTTAAGGATCCCTAGTGGAAAAAGGCAATGTGCAAAGAAATGCATGCTCTCAAGAAAAATTATACTAGGGAGGTAGCAAAATTACTTGAAAGGAAGAAACCAATAGGATGCAAGTGCGTATTCTTTGTGAAACATAAGGCAGATGGCAGTATGGCACTGTAGGAAGAAATAAGACAAGATTGGTTGTAAAGGGATTTACTCAGACGTATGCCATTCACTATTAAGAGACATTTTCTCTTATGGCAAAGATGAACTCTATTAGAGTTATACTTACTCAAACCTGTGGCATTCACTAGTAAAAGACGTTTTCTCTTATGGGAAAGATGAATTCTATTAGAGTTATTCTTTCTCTTGGTAGTGAACATAGACTAGTCACTTCATCAATTGGATGTGAAGAATACCTTCTTCCATGGTGATATGGAGGAAGTAGTTTACATGTACATTCCTCTAGAATTTTCTCTCCCCAATAATAGTGGCAAGGTTTGTTCAAGAAGTCTTTATATCACTTAGAGTTTGGTTTGAGAGGTTTACAAGAACTATGATTGAGGTTGGATTTCATCATAGTCAGGTTAATCACACATTATTCGTTAAACACTTTTAACAAGGGAAGGTAACCGCTTTGGTTGTTTACATTGATGACATGGTTTTAATTGGAAATGATACTGCAAAGTTGGTAAACGTAAAAAAATACTTGGCCAAGGAATTGAGATAAAGGACTTGGGAGAATTGAAATATTTCCTAGAGATTGAAGTAGCCAGATCAAAACATAACACCTTTATCTCCTATAGGAAGTAGTACCAAAAGAGATTGGAATGTTGGCTTGTAAAGCAGCTGACACTCCTATTGAACAAAATCAGGAGTCAATGAGGATGATGCTTTAGTCGATAAAGGTAGGTATCAATCATTGGTGGGCCAACTTGTTTACTTAGTCACATACTCACCCCAACATAGCGCATGCTGTTAGTCTCGTATGCCAATTTGTGCATTCACGTCGTGAAAGTCATTTAGTAGCTGTATATTGAATTTTGCGGTATTTGAAATGAACACTTGAATCCTGATATAGGTAATCATTTGCAAGTGAAAGCTTACATTGATGCTGATTAGGCATGATTCGTGATAGATAAGAGATTTATGTTAAGTTATTGCACATTTGTGAGTGGAAACTTAGTGGTGCAGTAAAAAAACATGTGGTTGCTAGGTCAATTGCAGAAGCAAAATTTAGATCTATGGCTTATGGAACTTGTGAATTGTTGTGGCTAAAGCCCTATTGAAGGATTTGGAGTATGATCTTCAGGGGCCTATGAAACTATAGTGTGACAATAAAGAGGTTACCAACATCGCTCATAATCAAGTCCATCGTGACATAACCAAGCACGTGAAAGTTGATTGACATTTTACTAAAGAAAAATTGAGTTCTAGTGTGCTTTGTACTATGTTTGTGCAGATTGGGAATCAACTTGCAGATATGCTCACTAAGAGAATGCCTAGCATGTATTTTTGTTCGTTCCTTGACAAGTTGGGTACTAAGAATATCTTTGTACTTGCTTGAGAGAGTGTTGGGAGAGTTATTTTTTGGTTTCCTTGGTTATCCTGTCCCTATAAGTGTAGTTATGTAATATGGAGTTCAGTGGTATAAATACAAAGCGTGGCGGTAGAGAACTCTAGTTTTTGATTCTCTTCGTGAGCCGTCTCTCTCCCTTTGTTTTCTATCTTCTGTTTTCCTCTTTTGTTCTTTTTTCCCAACTATACATCCGTCTTACGGCATGTGACTTTGGTGTCAAATCCAATCGCATAAACCTAGCAATAATGTTTTTTTGTTTCAAAATGATGATTCATCATATTGAAAAGCCGGGTTCAACTAATTAGTTGCACCATTGCAGTGTGAATATTGCTCCTGATTGCCTATCCCAGCACCTTTTTATGATGGTCATATGTATCTTTTTTTTTTTTTTTTTTTTCATAAAAGCATTCTTAAGAGCCATAAGTGGTCTATACATGTCATTATATACATACATATTCCATGGAAGGCTTTTCATCTTCATCAACAATACACAATAGACACACGAGGCTCAACAATCTTAACAATGATTCAGCGATCATTCCAATTTGTTATCTAGAACGTTGGAAATATCTTTTTCTTTCTTATCTTTTTGCACAATAGGTACATGAGGCTCAACAATCTTAACAATTATTAAGCAATCATTCCAAAATTTGTTATCTAGAACGTTGGCAACATCTTTTGCTTTTTAATCTTTTGCATGCCTTAAATTCACAAAATCCTTGCACCAAAGCTTTCACATCTTACAGATGCTCCTAAAGATCATGTAGTGTAATGAAAGTAGTGGCAAAGCGTGTCTCTACTTGGCTTACAATTTTGATATATCCATTAGCTTTTTGACCTATGCCATGCACGTGCTCGACTTTTTAACCAGTGCCATGCACTTCCTCGATTTGGTTTTTTTAGACAGAATTTGTAGTTTAGATTTCAATATTTTTCTCTCTTTTCTTTGTCGCTTGAGTTGTTCTTTTGGCCTTTATTCCTTTTATCCTTTTCCCTAATGCAGCAACTAAGGCTGCAGTCAGCTCATGAGTAGGCGCATATAGCTGGGAGTTTTGTGTGTGTTGTTAACGGATTGAGATGACTGTTAGGATATATATATATATATATATATATATATATGTGTGTGTGTGTGTGTGTGTGTGTGTGTGTGTGTGTGTGTGTGTGTACTTGTATTTGAGATTCCTCCTTTTTCATTCTTTTGATCCACATGATCAGATGTTTACTAACTCAACTTAGCAACTAAGCCACATTAGCATTTTGTCAAACATCTTCTGAGCATTGACCAAACTAAGCAATTAATCAAGTACCATAAACCCAATAGCAGAAAATAAGAGCAACTGAGCTACTCTTCATTAGGAAAGGGAACAAAAGCCTACCAATAAGGGGGAAAAATTCTATGCTCAATCATGGCAGCAACACAGAAATCATTCGTTGAGGAAGTTGTACAGCATCAGAGATAATGGATACCAATAAATAAGGAAAAGAAGAAAGAGGAGATGCACTTCGTCTTCCATTACAACCATAATATGTAAAATGGAATAAAAGGCAAAAGGAAAACATAAGGATGATGAAGAGAAGAGGAAACTTGTAATTTCACAAGGAAACGAAAATCAGAGAACTTGTAATTTCTCACTTTTTTTTAGTGTTCTTCTCTCGTTCCTTTGGTTTATCGTCATTTATCAAATGAGCATAAAGAAAACAGTATTATTCAACTGTGAAGCATCTCATGCATGCCCACGATTGCTTCCCGAACTTGCAATTTCAAATGCAAATACTACTCAAATCGGAAAATCAGAATATACCTCCAAACTAGTTTCTATTTCCATCAGTCAATCCTTAAAGAAACAATTTGTTTGATTATATTCAAATAAATTTCTAATATCCTAGGGAGCAGAAATTGATATCCCAACACTGGCAGTCGGAAAAGCTACAAGCAAAGTATATTACTGATTACACAGTATAAGTAGAATACTGATAACCCAGTATCCACAGTTGACAGTCCACAAACTAATTCTGCCTGGAGAGGGAGGAGAGTGGTCACTGCACTGCAAAAAGGAGCTGAGGAGTATCTGGAGGCTGGAGGTGCAGCAGCTTGGAGCGTTGGACCTGTAGTCAGTAGTGCTGGAAATTAGAGTGGGGTGTT
>JAOTRH010000013.1:1075141-1120124 GCA_034768845.1 Heliamphora exappendiculata | reverse complement strand
TATGCAAATCAATAATTATTTCAGGATTAAGAGGATAAGCACTATTCATAATAATCTTAGGGTGTGAATTAATTTATCTAGTCAGTACAAAATTAATTACCCCAAATGTTCCATTCAATACACACAAAGTGTACTAGCACACAGAGTCGGAACAATAGACGACGCTACTATCTATTTCTCGTAACCAAGGCAGGCCTACTAAAACTCTTTGCCACAGTCATACCGATGGTATGTCCATTTCCATCTAAATTGTGAACATAAAATTTATATTCTACAAGAACCTAAAATTTGGTCTTCTGTGTATAAGCCGTACTCTATACACCAGATTAAATACTATACAGAATATTAGATATCCATGCATAACAAAGAAATGATACACATATATTACTCATAAATATTCTCATAAAATAAAAAATTAATTTTATTAAATAAAATTAAATACTAAAATATGGTTTTCAGTATACTAACCCTAACATTATGTCGATAGAGACCGCTCGAGTGGTGCCCTGTCCGCTCAAGCGGTGACAGCCTGGTCTGAATATCTATAAAACCTGTCTTGCATTAGTTTTTGAACCAAAAATATCTTTTTCAAGTTCTTTTCTCTCTCTACACATGTTCTCTACCTTCTCTCTAGCTTTTGGGAGGCTTGGGGCTTGGTTTTTGGCATTTGGATAGCAGATCCTTGGTATTCGTGCCGAGGGCTTCGTTTTGACGAAGTTTAATTTTCAAAGCTTCGAGTTTTCAACTCAACAAGGTAGGATCCTAGAATATGTTGTCTTTAAAGGATGCTATGTGCAGTTATACGCTTTTCTACCGGTTGAAACTGCTATACATGTTGATTTTTATGTTTAAACCTTGTTTGTTCGAAAAAAAAAGCACGTTTTGTGCTTTTTCTTGGTTTTTACAAGTTATGGACATGTGGATGTTCGTGGTTTTCAAAAAGGTAATTTTGAAAACGGTAGATTTGTAAAAAGTCTTGAAAATTGTATTTTGGAGGTTTGGAGCCAACCTTCGGGGTTGAGTCTCAGATTTGAAATGTTTTGATAGAAATGGGAGAATCATTTGGAAAATGTTGTTTGATCTCCATGATTGATGGATGATGTGGCGGATGGCCATTAGACCTCTTTATACATGATTAATATACATTTGTTTAAATATTTTCGTAGTCGAGCTATGGGTTTGGCGAGAGGAATCGGGTTTTAATGGTGGGACTCAAGTTGTGATATAGGTTTGGCGAGAGAAACCTTTTGGGTTGGACTCGTGCGTGTGTTTTTTGATGTGATAATAAAAAAGGACAAATTTTGGGATCTATGGATCAAGCAAGTTCGGGCACGAGTTGCTCCATGGTAAAAAATAAAAAACTACATAGAATGGGTTTCTCTGCTCGCCAGCTAGTGAACCGGGAAATGAAGTTTGTTGTGTCGGGTATAGAAGGTTCCATTACTTCCTAGGGTCTTTGTGGCTAGGTTGATTGTAACGTTACTTGGGTCTATACGTTCGTCCGGCATCGGTGCCTATGTTACAAACCACGAGTTGGTAGAATCACGCAAATGCGTTGATGACGAGTGTGTGCATGCATGTGTACGTGTTGGTCGGCTGTGTGAACAGAATGAAAAATAACATTTTGTACTGTTATACGTTATTTGGTAAAATTGTTTTGAGGTTCACATGGCGGAGCCAACTTTATGCTATGTGATTGCATATCTTATTTTACTGCATCATAGTCTATTTCTATTGGGTTTCAGCTCACATTGTAGGATTTGTTAAAACCTTTTTCAGGTGTTGATGATCGCATGGAGTTGATCTAGAGGTGCCTGTGGTGGAGGAAGACTCGTATAGTTTTCCCTTTTGTTATGAAATTGTATTTCTATAGGTGTTGCCTGTTTCTAAAGGCGTGTTTTGTAAGCCTTAAGGCGATATATTATACATGTATGGAAAAGTATGCCTGTTGCACTGAGCGATGAACCTTGGGTACTCTTTTAATTCCAAAAGCTGTATTATTTCTAGTTAATTGTTTTACCAGTAAAACCTATCTTTTATAAATGATGGTTCGGTGGGCTTTTTGAGTGACCCTGGTTTTCAGGGCGTGACACACACACACACTCTCTCTCTCTCTCTCTACAACTTTTAACACTACAATGAGTTACACTTTTAGCAACCAATTTTGGAGACCAACATCGAATTTGGTCATAGAATATACAACAATTGGCAACCACACTAAAAATGAACTTTAGATGACCAAAATTATAGTTGCTAAAACTGTATTTTCTTTTAGTGCCTTATCCCTCTCTACATGTCCTAAGAGAACGAGTTGATTATGTTGACAAAATGCTCCAATTTCCTATTTACTGGTTAAATTTTGTTTTTTAAGAAGGTATTGTAATTTTATATCATTACAAATACCTATATATGGCTGGCTAACAAGGCAATGACAGCGGTAACAATGTTATGTATGTTGGTACAAGCTCAAGAAGACAAATTGCATGCCACTTGCATGTAGGAATGCTACTTCCAAGGTATGCAAATTAGAGTTTTCACGTGGAGCAAATGCAAGAGCGAGTGCACCACCGCATGCAAGAAGCTCTATGGTGGAGATAGTGTTCAACATAAGCAAAGAGAAGGGAAAGATTGGATATGGCATGACTTAATTTGTCACTTTTTTGGTAGAATTAATCCCATGTCAAAGACACCCCATGTAAAAGACTTTACAATTAGTACTCATGTTATTCACTCTAATACTTCGTAACTAATTCTTGAAGAGATTTTGAAATGTGAGTAGATGTTTGCATTAATTTCCAACTCTCTTTTTGCCAAGCTTTTCTAAACCTTTCTAGTTTTCAATAAGTCCTAGGATGATAAAAGTTTCTTTTACATTTTATGGCATTGTATTTGGAACAAAAAATTCCCAATCACGCATGTTTGATTGGTCGAATTATATGTAGAATTTGATTACATATTTTGTGAATTAAATTTTAAAATATTACATATTTTGTGGGATTGTTGATGGTGCAATCCTCTACAATGGTCTTCTCTTGAAGAGATTTGATCTGAAATAGATCAAGAAAAATCGTTAGGAAGGGCACCGGAGTATTTTTCGGCAGAGTCCCCTGCGATGATCAAGTTAGTTATCCAATGGAGTTGGAGCCAAGTAACAAGGAATGGAATGTTTAAGAATGCGTACCTTTTCTTTCTATTACGTTCTTTTTTATCAGATTCTTTGTGCACGTGGCGGATATATCATGTGCAAGCGATTAGATCCGTATAGCTTTATCTACCCAACTAGAGTCACACGTCGTGGGAGGCACACGCTAATTCTGGTCAGCATTAAGGCTGAACAGACAATGAGATGGGCTGACCAAGGTTCTAGACTTGGTTAACTAGTTTGTTGTTCAGTTGAGCTACTCTGGTTTTCTCGCTTACTGATCAGTGTGTAAAAATGTCGATTTAATCTGTTGATATGCACTAAGTTATGCCTCAATTTTATGTTTATTAATACATTTTATTAATATTTTTGTGTTAGCATCAAATATGGCAAGATGGGGGAGAACCGAGCTTAAAATGGGTCACAAGTTGTCAAAGATCAATAATTCCAATGTGGAAGCCAAAAGATCAAAAGAACGTTATTCTAGTTACATCTAGGAGCCCGAAGACTTAGCACCATGAGATCCAAAAGTGATAATTTATACATATAGCTTAGCGTGCAAGGAATTTGGTAAAAAACTTCAACGGTGAAGAAAATAATGTTTGAGAAGAAGTTCAGCTAAAAATATGCAAAAAACATGTGAAAAAAACTAACATACCCACACCTTTTTGGTTACAACTTTTATACAAAAGGAATTTTGATATAACAGTAGAATTATTGGCAAGTAGACTTCTAGGGGCATCAATTTTGTGATATTCTTGTATTCCACATCGGAAAGGAAGAGGAAGTTTTGGGGCTATAAAGAAAAAACTTTAGACCATAACATTCAACGAGGCCTTTTCCCAGGCGGTAGAGACCCTAATAGAATTCCGCAGTTAAGCGTGCTTAAGCAGGAGCAATGCAAGAATGGGTGACCCCCTGAGAAGAACAAAATGTGAGGGCTTTGCCCAAAGAGGACAATATCGTTGCCATGTGAAGGGTTAGGGTGTTACAAATGGTATTAGAGCCGACTCTCCTTACCTTCGAGTGTGGGCCCCTGCCGTCTCACGTGACACGTGGACGGGTTACTAAGTGGGCAAGTCGATATCCTCACCTTCGAGTGTGGGCCTCTGCCGTCTCACGTGACACGTGGACGGGTTACGAAGTGGGCAAGTCGATAAGGACTGGTAAGCTACCGGAGCAGGCAAGCTATTGCACGGGAAAGTGCAGCCCTAAGGGGGGTGAATTGTGATATCCTGGTATTCCACATCGAAAAGGGAGAGGGAGTTTCTGGGCCATAAAGAAAAAAATTTAGACCCTAACATTCAACGAGGCCTTTTCCCAGGTGGTAAAGACCCTACCAGAACTCCGCAGTTAAGCATGCTTAAGCGGGAGCAATACAAGGATGGGTGACCCTCTGGGAAGAACAAAATCGTGAGGGCTTTGCCCAAAGCAGACAATATCGTTGCCATGTGAAGGGTCAGGGTGTTACAAATTTAAACACAAGAATGACCTTATTCAGAGTTCGGATGTAATACAGGCGTCCAAACGGATTTAACCAGAATGATTTTCGTCTAGACAAAAATAAGGGCATCCAGACAGATCAAGATAGAAAGAAAAGCATCTGGATGGACTTCAAGGGCGTTCGAATGGATCGAAGACTAGTAGCATAGAACTCTATAACCCTAGGGCGTGATTTGTTCCTGTTGGAACTGGAATCCTAGGAAACAGTGATGGTGCATATGAATCGAATTAAACACAACGCATGGCGGAGAATAAATAATAATAAAAAAAAAAGAAACTGATCTGCATCGATTCATCTGAACGAACAAGAAAACTGGCTAGATAGAACCTATACAGAAAAAAACCCTAGTTTTTCCCGAACCCCAACAATTGAAACCCGGTACTACCTAAGGCGGAATAAGGATTACACCTACGTGATCCTTCTAGTTTCATCACGTTTCAGCACTTGAAAGATTGAAGCATCTAGATCAATGCAGCGAACCTACAATCTTGTCTCTGCTTAGATCTTTTACTATATTCCCGGGTGCCGAAATTTGAATTAAGTGTGGGCTTAGATCTTTCAACTTCCAAACCCTTATTTGGTTGCCTATCTTTTTCTCTAGTTCTCACAATATGTAGAAACCCTAAGAGGCTGAATGATATGAGTCACATGTGTACTTGTGGCTAGGTTATAATGTCATATATATCAGCTACAATAGGGACCTAAGGAGTAAAAAAGACACAGACTTCTAATGTAACTAGGAAAACTAAATTAAGATTGTCCAAATCTTCTAATTAAGATTACAGATACCTGTCGATTAAATTAAATTACTGACGCTTATATTTAATCGATCTCTTTCATAATTTCTTAAGATATTTCGCTTAACTTATTTAATATGCCGAATTATAAAATTCACCCGTAGCATTTAGCATGATCAAAATTATAAGCTTGTTTAAGGGTGTACATCAATTCCTTGCAGATACGTAGATTCTGTCAATAATTAATATTCACAATATACGTAATGTCGTTATTTAACTCAGCGGACTTATTGACCCATAAAAGATCGCACCCTCTAATGAATCAAAATAACGAACACTAAATATACGTGTCTAAAAATTATTTTGAAATTAATATTATAAGCACTCATAATAATCATGAGGTATAAAATAATTTATATAGGCAGTATAAAATTAATTACCTCAACGCAGTCCTGTTTATTACACACAAAGTGTACAAGTGTAGACACCCCAATTTGACCCTACCTAATTTTAGGTGAATCCGATGATAAAAACAGGTGGAATGGTGTCTCAGTACAATCCTCGGAAAGTGAACTAAACTCGGTATTTGAACCTAGGACCTTCAAACCAATGAAATTTTGTCAAACCATCGAAACTTGCTGCCCAAGTAAGGCGATCGCCAGGTTCATTGTGGCGACCGCCATAGAACATTGTGGAAACCCTAGCCAAAAATGGCGACCGCCACCTTTTATTATGACGACTGCCAGCTTGTATCAAGGCGACCGCTATAGAACTTTGTGAAACCTTTCAAAAACATGGCGGCCGCCAACTCCAAATGGCCTGACGTGCCCCAAAAACGTGGTAACATCTCATTGGCTGAAGAACTTTATAAATACCAAACCTCTGGTACGTTTTCGAGGACAGAATTTGAGTGTGAGGTTTTGAGAGAAACTCTGCCGAGTTACCGACCAATTCTGACCCCCGACGCTGAAGCCCTGCCGAAATACCGAGATCCGAGCCTCCGACGCCTGCATTGAAACCCTAGCTTGGATCACAATCTGAGAATCGGACCATTGAAGCACATTCCCCGATTTAAGGATTTCTTAGTAATCCAGGTATCCCGTTTGGATCCCCGATCTTTCTAACTCCATTCACTTTCTTTTGGAATGATCGGATTAAGTTCAATTTCAATTCGTGCATTTCTTTAGTTTGTAGTTTACCTTGTTTATTATTTACTTTTTATTATGTAAATTGCTTAAATCTTAGTCTATACATCCATACTAAGCACATTGCTATTTTTCATTAAATCATTAATTAATGCTAATATAATTTAGTAATACGACTAACAATGTCATTATTGTTATAATCCAAGAACTTATATGAAAATTGTTGTAATTGTCAATATTACACCCATTTAATTCTAATATTTCGTTTCATTTATTTTCTTTTCTCTTATGTTAATTTAATGTCCTAACATTTATTTTCTTTTCATTTCTTCTAGTTAGTCTAATTTTCTTTTACTAGCATTCAATTTTATTTTCTTTTCTTTTCTTATAACATTAATTTAATACTCTATTTTATTTTTCTTTTAGCTTAGTATTTCTTTTATAATTTTTATTTTTCATATTAATGTAATTTTTTTTTCTAGTATTTTATTTTCTTTGCTTCCTTATAATACTTCATTTAGTATTTCTTTTTCTTTTAATATTAGTTAATCTTTAATGTTAACATTTTATTTTACTTTCTTTTTTTAATATTATCTTAATACTCATTTTCAAGCATTTATTTTCTACTTTACTTTTCTTTTAATAGTAGTGCTTATTTTTCTTATAAAGTTTCACTTTCTCTCTCTTTTTTTTATATAGTCCTATTTTCTTCATGCCAAATTTCTTTTATTCTGTTAAATCCAAAAATTACAAAAAAAACTTTTAAATTAATTATCACTTTTAAATGGTATTATAATTTTCTTTATAAATAGTAAAAATCCTACTCCTTTTTATTTCTTTTGCTTTCTTCTCTTGTCTTTTCTTTTCCTTTCATAAAATGTAAATAGTTAGTTTCTCTTTTAATAGTATTTTTTAACCTTTTCATTTGGCACCTTTTTCTTTTACAAACTTCTTCTTCATTTTTTTTTTCTTCTCAAACTCTCTTTTGTTAAAACACATTTATTTTGTTTCATTTCTTAGTACATTTTCTTTCTTTTAAAAGCATAGAATTCTTGTGTATCTTTCAATTTTTTTAGTACTTATCATGTTCATATTTTTCTTTCTAAATGAATGTTATGCATATTTTGATTATTTTCTTTAAATGCATATTTAGAGTAATTTAGCTTATTTTGTAGCAAATCATATTTAGGTAATTTTAACATTTTTACCCTATTTTTACTCTATCATTTTAACCATGCTAATTTAGATTATTTTGATAATATTGTATGCGGATGTGTTCCATGTATCCTTTAACTAGAAATTGCATATCGTAGGATTTAAGATTTTATCCCTTTATTTGTTTTGATTTGGAATGCTATGTATATATATTATGTATTTTTTCTATTTAATTTTGGATGTTCTCTTTTTACCTCAACTTTCTTTATTTGCATGCATTTGAAGAATTCTTATCAAATAACCAGTGATGATTAGTAGAGGCCAACCTTACGGTTGGGCGAACGGAGTGCCTAACACCTTCTCTGATTCGTACCTTAGCCTCCGAACCCTTTTTCTCTAGTTAACGTTTTCAAGATCAGTAACTTTTTTTGTTTTTTTTGTTTTTCTCAAAAATTAAGTGGCGACTCTGTTTTCAATAAAAAAAATGGGGGTTTTCAAAGGTTGGTTTTCAAGGTGTTAAATTATTTTTTAAATATTTTTAAATTCTCATATTTTTGACCATTTTTCAAAAATTCAAAAATCCAAAAATCCCAACGCCACAGTATTTTCAGGTGACTCTGCTGGAGACTGGTTTTTAAAACTAAATAAGAGGGCTATACTTGAAAACATCATTGGTTCTTAATAAAAAAAAATTTCTCATTTGCATTTTCACATGTATATGCATTGTTCTTCAAACCCCCCTGCTTGATCGACCTAACGCTCTGAATGTACATCCGTTTCGGAGATTGTTGGGAAGGCGGGCAACCCTTACTGACTGTACGCTATCATAAGTGCAGTAAAAGAGTTCGGGCATACTGTTTGACCATGTTCTGCATAGGAGGTATATATACCCGGCTCTATTCAGAAGATACCTTGTTTAATTGATCAAAACCGGCCATTTGCATATAGTGAACTTAGAACTCCCAATTAGGTGCTACTAACCCTAGTAGGATTATGTGTTTTTTTTTATTGTATGTTTTGTTTGCGTATTGTTATGATTGTTTTGTTTAGGCTTAAGCTAGTTCCTTTCCCGGATTCGGCCTGAGTTTTCTGTTATGCTTTGATTAGGTTAGCTTTTCCTTCGAGATTTTACCCAGACTTTGTCTTTCACCAAGTTTGGTTCTTACGCTATAGTTTTCTTTTCGGGGTCCTGCTCGTGTTTTATTTTAAAGCCTCTAGAGTAGTTTCTCTCTCCTTCGGGTTCTTCCTAGGTCGTTGGTTTTTCTTCTCTTGACATAAGCTCGTTTCTTTCAAACCCTTGTCATACCCGTGAGAGTTAGTTCTTTACCATTATGTTGCTCGTTTTTTCGTAGAATTTTTAGACTAAACCAGTCCAGTCAGCATAGCCTTGTTTTCTTAACGAGGTGCTGTCTATTTTAGATAAACATTTCCCCTAGAATTTAGTTGATCCCCTTTTCAGCCATCATGTTGGTTTTTGAGTCATCCTATTGTTATGCTGCCAATATGAGCCCGATAGGGGCATTGTTATAGCTTCCGTGGTCATTTGCTTATGATTCGCTATTTTAGATATCTGGGAATTGTGTTATTTGCCATCGGAATGCTTGTCCGAAGAGTATTTAATAGCAGTTGTTCTGCTTTTGGGATATAGGTTTCTTTGAGGTTTTACCATTGGGACTGGGAAAGCACAGTCAACACGAGTTTAGAAAAGATCAGTGACAGATAGACTCTATAGGGTGTCAGAACTGCCAACTGAGTCAGCTGAAATGGCAAAATACAAGGTAAATTTGGCAGCCCTAATGAGAGCGATTACTGATATACAAAGAGCCGTAGAGCAACAAACCCAGGCTCAAGTGCAATGTCAGGCACAAATTCGGGCAATTCAGGCCCGCATCCCTGTTGTGAATGGACAATCGAATGACACGAATGAGAACACCAAAAACTTTTGGAATGACAATCAAGTCGCCAATGGACCGCCAGTTGTTCCACCGCCACCACAGAATCCTCGTCAGGTGATAGTTGAGGAAGAAAACACTGCGCAGTCTAAAGAATCTTCACTAATTGAAAAGATCAATCGGATGGAAAAGGTCCTTAGAAAGGCCAAAGGGATCGAGGAATACATGTTAGATGTGGGAGGACTATGCTTCTTCCCAATAAACTTCCAAAAAAGTTTAAAATGCCAGACATGAAAATATTTGACAAGACCGGAGATCCCAGAATTCATCTCTGAATGTATGTTGGCACCTTGTCGCCAATGGGGATTGATGACCAATTGAAGGCTCAGCTCTTTCACCGATCTCTTTCTTGGGCAGCCTAGAAATGGTTCCTCTCCCTCGACGTAGCCAAAATCAGAACTTGAAAAGACATAGCTACAGCTTTCATTAGTCAGTATAGTTACAATGTCCAACTGGACGTAATTACCCGTGAGCTCAAAATTACTCGACAAGAGAATCATGAGTCTTTTGTTGATTTCCTAACTCGGTGGAGAAGTAAGGCTGCCAAGATGACGAACTGGCCTTCTGAGAAAGAGCAAGTGAGGATAGTGGTAAAGAACCTGCAGTCTCCGTTGAAGCGTTATCTGATCACGTAGCCATTCTCCACATTCGAGCATTTGTTTGATGCCGGGGTTCATATAGAAGATGCAATTCAATCTGGGGATATTGAGAAAGTCAAACCAAGCCAGAAACCCAGGAGGACCTTTCCCACAAATAACCAAAACCAATCTACTGCCACCAACCTCGTGTCTCGTTCAAACGAGGTAAACTTGCTGAACCCATCCTCTTCCGCCCAGCATTCCAACAATGCCCAACAGTCAGATAACAGTTAACAGCAACAAAGGCCAAGGAGGGTGTTCACTCCTCTCAACATTTCATTATCTACCGTCCTGAATTGACTCGTCGAGAAAGGGCTCATCAAGCCATTGGACCTCATGCATGTACCTAATCCCCTACCGTCGAGGTTTAATGCCTCTCAATACTGCGCCTTCCACCAAGGTCCTGGGCATTTTCCTAATAAGTGCATGAGGCTCCGACATGAGATTTAGAATCTCATCGACAATAAGGTGATCCCACCACCATCTTCCACCCCAAAATTGAATGTCACTACTAACCCACTGCTGAATCATGCCAGGCAGGCTAGGATAAATTACATGTCTCTGGCGGAATTCGAGAACCCAAGTCAGCATATCCGTTCAGCACACCTACCACGCCCTCACATTTCAATGACTGAGGATCAGACAGCATGCTCATTCATGGTGGTTAGAGGAAGTCGAGACATGATGGAAGAATGGAATGATAATGCATGGGAATGGTATCAACCGATAATCTAAATCTTTCAACAAGAAGAGGAGGGCAATGAATAAGATGATTGGCCATTGGATTACCCGACTCGACCTTGTGGGTTTAGTCATGTGCTCGATGGAATCACTCTTCCCCAGCTTTTTGAAGAAGAGATATATGTCGATCAAATGCAATCCTACTGGCTAGTAAGAATAGTGCTGAAATCAGATGGAGTAGAGTGGAATGATTTTTGGATTACTCGGGAACAGCAAGTAAATTTTATAGAGGAAGACATCTGGGAGAAAGTCGACAATATATGGGCTATAGAAGATGATGAGGAGAGGAATGGAAGAATGGCAATCGGTGATCTGGGCAATTTATGGGCGTTTAAAAGCCCTCTGCCTGTGAATGAAGTACGACAGACCGGTGATGAAATAACAAAATTATGGGATCCTGAGGAAGAGATAGAACATCTGACCAGAAGTGGGCGACATTTCAAGCCAGCCCAGTTAGAAAAGGGGCAACCAAGTGTGAAAGGAAATGAGAAAGAACAACAAGAAGAAGATGATGTAGTGTTGAAACAGTTAAAGAAGACACAAGCTAACATCAGCATTTAGGGGCTACTGATGGCCTCGTACAAGCATAGGCAAGCTGTACTAAAAGTTTTGAATAAAACCAGCGTTCCAATAGAGGCAACCTCGGAGCAACTGATTAGATTTATTCTGTCAGCAGTTGAACCGAAGGTCATTTCTTGTTTTGACAAAGATCTGCCAGCAGAAGGAAAAAATCATAACAAGCCGCTACACATTACCGTTAAGTACCTGGATAAATAGGTCCTCGTGACTCTCATCGATAACGGCTCTGCATTAAATGTATGTCCACTCAGAATAGCACTTTGTTTAGGACTAAAGACGGAGCAATTCATACCAAGCAATCAAGGAGTCCAGGCTTATGACAACACAAGGAGAGACGTACTGGGATTGGTGTCATTTGCGATCTCAGTAGGGCCCTTGGAAACATCGGTCGAGTTTCATGTACTGGACGTACCGGTATCTTTCAACTTGTTATTAGGGAGACTTTGGTTGCATGACCCAAATGTTCAGGCTGTTCCATCGACTCTCCATCAGAAACTAAAGCTGATAAAAAATTGGGCAATTTTAACCATTCACGAGGAGGACTGCATTCATCCCCCGAGAGGAGGAGAGAGCACAACTCTGTTGGAAGTTCAGCATAGTGAAGATGATGTGCTGCTCAGTGGTTTTCAGTTTGATGAAGCACATGCTGTTCAGATGCTGATGAATGAAGAAGAAAGGTATGTCAACCCACGGGCCGTAACAATGATGAGAAAAATGTCCTTCTTCCCAGGCATGGAATTAGAACGCAGGCAGCAGGGAATCTCAGAACCCATTCAGGTATTACCGACTTTGCACCATTTTGGTCTTGGGTATAAACCAACGAAAGATGATTTGGAAGGGCCTAGAAGAGGACAAAAGGCCAATTATTTTGGGACGTTCAAGGGGTACTTTATCAAGAAAGGGGAAAACTTCCCGTATTGTGACTTTCTAGAGCTGTGGATCGACGAAAAAACCAATCAAAAGCTGCCAGGGTTGGAGATCTTTTTTAGCCATAAGTTGTCTGACACGAAAGAGGAAGAGACAGCGAAAGGGAAAGAAGAAGGAAAGAAGGTTCGGGAGAAAAATTGGGCCAATAAGTTTGATGGTACTGACATGGGAATGCTGTTTAATGAAAAGATGGCACAGCTACAAGTAACCGACTCAGACTGCTTCATGATGGGGTTCAGCGCACCAGCTAATTGCACCAAGCTCATTGTTGATGCAACTGCAAATGAAGTAAAGAATTGGACCATGGAGACATCTGATGTACATATTGTCTGTTCTGGATCCAAGTCTGAGTCTGAGTCTGTGATTAAGGGCACGTCTGTTTGTGCACCTCCCCCTATCTATGCTTTCAAGTTTGTAATTTCTTCTTCTTTCAATAAAATGAACAAGATTTTCGATTTCTCGGCTTTATTTGATTTATTTCATATGCTTTCTAACGATTTTAAATTCGACGGGGATATCCCCGAAGAAATAAAACTTTTAATAAAAAGAGAAGAAAAATGCGTGCCCAACCAATAATTGAATAAACTTTGTCACAAAATGTTCAAAATAGTTCTTCTTTATCCTTAGTTGAACAAGAACAATTAATAACTTTATTAAAAGAATTTAAAGATGTGTTTGCATGGTCTTACGAGGATATGCCTGAAATTGATCCTGATATTGTCCAAAATCATATTCCTTTATACCCCGATGCTAAATTGGTCAAACAAAAATTAAGACGGATCCGGCCAAAATAGGCTCTAAAGATCAAAGAAGAAGTTTCCAAATAGATCAACGCTGAATTCCTGATGGTAACTAAGTATCCGAAATGGGTAGCCAACAACGTGCCGATTTTAAAGAAGGACGGCCGTATCCGAGTCTGTGTGAATTTTTGGGATCTCAACAAGGCTAGCCCAAAAGACGATTTTTCGCTGCCACACATTGACGTCTTGGTAGACAATACAGCAGGGCATGCCCTATTGTCATTCATGGATGGTTTCTCTGGGTACAACTAGATTCTGATGGATCCCGAGGACAGAGAAAAAATGACCTTCACTACACCATGGGGCACCTATTGTTATCGTGTAATGCTGTTTTGTTTGAAGAATGCACGGGCAACCTATCAAAGGGCTACCACTATCTTATTGCATGACATGATACGTAAGGAGGTCGAAGTGTACGTGGACGCCATGATAGTCAAGTCCAAGGATCGGGATAGTCACATTGTAGCACTGCAGAAATTCTTCGAAAGAATTCAGAAGTACAAGATGTGGCTTAACCCACAAAAATGTGCCTTCGGGGTCACTGTCGAAAAGATGCTTAGATTTATGATCACTCAACGAGGCATTGAAGTCGATCCCTCAAAAATCAAGAAAATCTTGGAAATGCCTCCTCCGAAGACCGAGCAAGAAGTCAGGGGCTTTCTGGGTAAGATTCAGTTCATCAGCCACTTCATCGTAAAATTGACAACTACCTGTGAGCCTCTCTTCCTTCTGCTGAAGAAAGGAGTCAAGTTCGAATGGGATCAAAAATGCCAAGACGCCTTTGATGCCATACGATAGTATCTGCAAAATCTACCTGTTCTAGCTCCTCCCGAGCCTGACAAGCCGTTGATCCTCTATTTTTCAGTGGCTGATTCAGCTATGGGATGTATGCTAGCGCAAGAAGGTGAAACTAAAATTGAAAAGGCAGTCTTCTACTTAAGCAAGAAGATGACAGAGTTAGAAATACGGTACACACCATTAGAGAAGACGTGTTGGGCCTTGGTTTGGGCTTCCCAAAAATTGAGGCACTACATGTTCTCCTTCACAGTGAATATCATCTCCCGGATGGACCCGTTGAAGTATCTGTTTGAAAAGCCAGCACTGACAGTAAGGTTGGCTCGATGGTTGCTATTGTTATCAGAATTTGATCTTCAATTTATCACCCGAAAGTCAGTCAAGGGCAGAGCAGTGGCAGAATTCATGGCCGATCAACTAGTTGAGGGAGAAAAAGACACGGAGTTCCAGTTCCCTGATGAATAGTTGATGAAAGTCGGGGATGACAGGTGGACTCCATATTTTGATGGCGCGTCCAATCAATACGGCTATGGAATAGGAGTCCTTCTTGTCACTCCTAATGAATCACATGTTCCATTGTCCCTGAAGCTCGATTTTGAAGTCACCAACAATCAGGATGAATATGAAACATGTTTGGAAGGATTTGAGGCAGCCCTGGAACTAGGGGCAAGAAAGCTGAAAGTCTTCAGAGATTCAGCACTGGTAGTTTCACAAGCGAGAGGAGAATGGAAAGTCAGGGACTTAACCTTGATTCTCTATCACCAAGAGCTAGAGAAGTTAATATCGTGTTTTGAATCAGTGATCTTCACCCGTGTACCAAGACTGCAGAACAAGTTCGTCGATACACTGATCACCCTAGCATCCATGATTGACATACCATCAGGAGTCCAAATGAGGCCTTTGGTAATTGAACAAAAAAAAAAGCTAGCATACGAGACGGCAGCCGCAATTGAAGACAACACTGACAACCTTCCATGGTACTTTGACATTCAGAACTTCGTAGAGAAAGGAGAATATCCCAAGTTTGCCAACAAGAAGAATAAAAGGGCAATACGGAGACTATCTGCACAGTTTGTCATTAGCGGCGGTAGACTATACAAACAAGGACATTCTGGGGTCAATAAGCTGTGTGTCAACACTGAAGAGGGCCAAGCATTGATGAAAGAAATCCACGCAGGAGTTTGTGGGCCACACATGAGCGAAAATATGTTAGCCAAGAAAATCCTACGATAAGAATACTTTTGGATGACAATGAAGACAGACTGTATACAGTTCGTGCGGAGGTGTCATAAGTGTCAGATTCACGCAAACCTCGTGCACATTCCCCCGTCCTAGCTGTACAACCTGACGTCACCATGACCATTCTCAGTATGAGGCATTGATATAATTGGCAAAGTAACACCGAAGGCATCCAATGGACATGAGTTTATTTTAGTGGCCATTGATTATTTCACTAAGTGGGTCGAAGCAACCTCCTACTCGATATTGAAAGCCTCCATGTTGCTAAGTTTATCAAGCAGAACATCATCTATGGGTACAGAGTCCCACATGAGGTTATCTCAGACAATGGTTTACATTTTCAAGGGGAGGTCCCGGATCTTTTCGAAGAATACCGAATAGTGGCTCACAAATCTTCACCATATCGACCACAAACTAATGGAGCATTGAGGCAGCAAACAAAAATATCAAGAAAATTCTGTAAAAGACAATCAACTCACACAAAGATTAGCCAGAGCATTTACCATTTGCACTCTGGGGATACCGAACGTCGATTAGAACCTCAACTGGAGCTACACCATACTCTTTAGTGTACAGAATGGAAGCTGTACTTCCTATTGAGGTGAAAATCCCTTCGCTAAGAGTGGTGGCCGAAGCTGATATATCGCAAGCAGAATGGAAAGGAACCGGATGGAAGAGTTGCTCTTGTTTGATGAAAGAAGACTGCAGGCTCTGTTTCACGTACAAGGGTATCAAAGGAGGATAGCTCGAGCATTCAATAAAAAGGTCAAGACCCAGGATCTCAGAGAAGAAGATTTGGTTCTTAAGGAAATCAGAGCTCCTATCTTTGACCCGAGAGGCAAGTTCAAGCCAAACTGGTCCGGACTGTTTCTCATCAAAACCATCATGACCGGTGGTGCAGTCATCATTATAGATTTGGACGGCAATGTGTTCTCCACTCCAGTTAACCTCGACCAACTCAAAAAGTACTATCCATGAGGTAAAAATAAGGAGAAAATAAAAGCTCGTTGAGTTTAAAATTGAAAAAGCGACTTAGGTAAAAGTTAGAGCAGCCCGCAAGGCCAAAAACCTGAAAGGGCGACCTTGGCAAAAGTTAGGGCACTACAAAACGAGAGTGTCAATACCCGAGTGAAAATCGAGCCCAAACTACGTTATAGCCTGATTCCATCTTTTTGGGATACGTAGGCAGCTTCTTTTAGGAAGTCTGACCACATTCTTCGTTCTTAACCATCTTAGAATCTAAGTAAGACCAATGCAAACTAATCTTTGAAATCTTGAAAACTTTTGATAAATTTGGACCATCTTAAACATAAAGTGGGAGTTTTTTCCACTACTTTAATTTGAGTAACAAAGTTTTTGAAAATTAAAAGGAAGGACACGCAAGTCCCAAACTCTACAGAATAAAGATGAAAGCTATGAAATTTTCTAAAACAAAGAAGGAGGCCTCCAATCTTTCTCTTTTTCGCTACCTGTTTCCCTTCTTCTTTATCCTTCTTCTCCATGTCTTGTGTTAGCCATATCTTGTACTCAGTAGAAAGCTCGGGACATTGCAGCTCCTGCATCCCCATCAATGAGCGGGATGGCCAGGCCTCCTGATACAATGCCAGAAACAAGGCCTGTAGTACAGATGAAGACAAACGGCCTCAGATGTTATGAGGGATGATCTGAATGCGATCGAACTGCCGCATGTTCCTATAGGGACAATAGAAAGTATTTTGATGTAGGCCAGCAAGCAAAACACCAGGGTGATCCATGGTGGCCAAGGTCATGGCAAAGATCTGCCACCAGGGACACTGCCAAGTAATATCTGGACCAGTCAGAGAAGAAAGGTACTATCGCCAGGCTACTTCGGTACTGCATATTTGATAACAGGGGTGATAGAGGAAATCTACAGCACTGTGTCTATCAGTGAGTGGTTTTTGTACAAGATTAACCTTCTCCATCAGCCAGATCTACAGCAAAAAGTTAGTGAGAACAGAGCTCTGTAGTATGACATGAGTGTGATAAAGAGAAAGATTTGAGTATACCTGAAGGAGTAAAAGGCTGCTAGCGAAAGTAGTGGTTTCACCGTGATAAACAGCATCTAAGCCCAACAATGTCTCGGCTAAGACAAGGGGTACGAAGTCTTTCCCCATCCACATCTGACTCGCAATATCAACCAGTGCACAACTAACTCACCCATCAGTAAGGACTAGAAGGTACTGGGCAATAAGACAGAAACAAAGAGCATAGCATCGCCGCAGTTGAAAACTGAGGTCACCAAGGTCGCCGGTAGGATAAAATCTGTCAATGATCCAGGGAATGTCAAGGTGGTCATCCTGTGTCAAGAGAGAGGCCTCCATCATAGACAGACCACAGAGTTGCATCACCTATTGCCGAGCAAAAAAGGAGAAAGTGGGAACAACGACGGGACTCCGCGAAGCCAAGTCTAGGATAACAGCAAACTCCTCCACAGTGGGGCATAACACTTTAAGACCGAACCGAAAGACACGGGACTGAGGTTCCCATAGCCGGGCAGCAGCTTCCAACAAAGGTCCATCAGTCTTCACAGTTATGAGAGGAAATAAAGAGTTGATACCGAAAGGAGCAAAGTTCAAATGCTCGACATAAGAGAATGCCTTAACCCATGCAGAAAGGGAAGAAGCCATTTGAGTTGGGGTAACAAAAAATGGGGTCTCCAGAGCTGTATTTATAAGGTAGAAAAGGGCGAAAAATCAAAATTTTGGCAAAAAGTGTGTTCAACATGGCGACCGCCGTTTTGGAACTGGCGACCACCAACACCAAAAAGTATAGTACAGTGACATCATTTCTTTAACCAGGAGACCACCATGTTGAAACAGGCGACTGCCAGATAAACATTTTTAGAAAGTGGCGACCGCCATGTTGTATTATGGTGACAGCCATATTTGAACATGGCGGGTGTGGGTCGGTTTGCAGTTTTTGTGATTTGTATTAGTTGTGGCATCTAAATTATGCATCCAAGGCAAATTGAACAATAAATAAAGGAAAATCATGCAACAGATGAACAGATGAAGTAATAAATGGCACTAAGGCTCAAAATGCATCTCGAACATGTCAGAGTAAAAACCGGGGCACCCAGGCCCAATAAACAGTAAATTGGGGCACACAGTCCCATGGAGAAAATAAATGTATATAAGTGTATCAAACTAGGGCACGCAGGCCCATCAAAATAAATGTATCAGAAAATAAGTAAAAACTGGGAGGAGGGAAGCTCTCTCTCTCTCTCTCTCATATATGCCTTGAGCAGACTCGACGGGAAGGGCTGGCCTCCTCTGAGCTGTCATCCTCGAAGAGTCTGTCGAAGTCATCACCGTCGTCACTGCCAGAGGAAGAGACAACTCTAGATCGGCTCCGAGCAGATGAGACCGACCCTCTAGAATGAGCCGGAGAAGATGCCCGAGAACCACGACCTCTAACTGGGGCTGGGGCTGGGGCTGGAGCAGGGGGCCTAACCGAAGCCTGTGGTGGTACTATGCCAGCAGCAGGTACCGGAGGCTGTTAGAAGAAAATAAGGATCAGAACAGAGCACAGGGAAAATGCTGAAAGGTTAAAAGGGGTTGTGAGGACACTTACTATAGCCGCTGGAGTGAAAGCAATGACGGCCGCTTAGACAGTAGCATCAAGCTGACGGATCAGTGCTCTCTGACCCATAAAGACCAGCAGTAGATGATCTAGCCACGCCTGATTAACCTGTAGGAAGAAAGTAATGCAGTTTAAGCAAAACAAAGAAAGCAACTAAATGAATGGAGAAAGGATAAAGATAAACCTAACTGAGCTCAGCCCTAAACTCATGTGCTGGCGGAACAGGAACCAGCAGAGGGAAGGGGTAGCCATATACCACTGTCTGGATCTCCCATGGAATCTCGGGACCCCTCATCCCGCTAGCAGCGGTAACAGCTCCGGCGGTAGCAACTCCAGCAACACTGACATCAACATCCTCCGGTGCCTATCCCCTCCTCCTGCCACTAGGGGCGGCCGGACTAGGACCTAGTGGTCCTAGCAAATGGGCCCAGGCCCAAGTAGCATAATCTCCCTCAGTCACCAGCAGCTCCGCAGCAGAAGTACCCACCAGCTCCAAGAGTAGGTCGATCGGACTCAGATGATCGGTCCGACGCATGCAGGCTGGAGGAACCACCAGAATACAAAAGTGATCCAAGCCAAGCGACTGGCGAACCACCTGCTCTCCCAAATAACACTCCCGTCCGAATGGACCCTCCAATAGGATCCGACCAGAAGTAGGATCCCTACTGCACATCAGATCTGCACCGGCCCGATCCTCTATACCTCTCCAGACGTCCTAGTAAACCTGTAGAATACGGTAAATGGTGTAGTGTATAATAACAGCCAATGTATAATAATCGGTGTGCAGAATAGAAAAGAATAGAAACAGTACAATGCAGTGCAGTGCGGTGCAGTGAGAAGTATAAGAAAGCAGTATACAGAATAGTAAGCAGTAAATAAAGATACCTGGTCGGGAATCAGTTGGTCCAGCGAGACCCGAAACCGATCGATGTCCTTTCCCCCAGCCTTCTTCCCTTTCAGCCCTCGGGACCACCGGGCTGCACGGGGAATAACCAGAGGGTCTGCTGCAAAGTTTGTCGGGACGTGAAACCCGAGGAACTCAAAGGTCCACAACTGCAAAGAAGAAGATGTCAACAAGCAGATAATAGCAGGTAACAAAAAAATGAATGGAAAAAGAGCAAAAACTAAATCATACCTCCTAAACCCTCTAGTATCCCCCGATGCTGATCTCTTGGGGGAACCGAGTCAAGGTCCACATGGTTCGAAAACAAGGAGGTACCGAACAAATACATCAAGAAGCCTCGGGCGAGCCACTCGTAGTGGCAAGACTTGGTGCATTGAAAATGTCTGAACCGCTTGAAGAACCATGAGTATCTGACTCTGTCGCGATCCATCTGAGCAGGAACGGCCCCGAGGAAGTGCAGCAACGCATCAGTCTACTGGGTTATGGTCGGGTCAAAAGGGATAGGGGCTCCTTCGACCCGGATGCCAGTGATGAGAGCAAAGTCGAGAGGCGTCAGAGTAGCCTCGAAGGTAGTAAACTGGAAGGTATTGGTGGTATCCCACCACCGCTCCGCTAGGGCCATCAGCTAGACCCGATCGTTACTCGTCCTACCCAACAGGGGTATGAATCAAGCAAAGCCGGAGGTATCAATAATGGCCCGACTAGGAGCAGGGAGGGCATCATACCACTCCAATACCTCTTCGGAGGCTGAACCTCTGAATCCTCAAATGTAGTAACCAGCCTATTAAGAGAAGACAAACAAAGGATACATAAAAAGCATATCAAACAAATGAAACATGCAAACCCTGATAAATCAAGCAAATCATTCAAACCCTAGGTGATGGTCCTTCGGTTCTTTTCGAGCTCTAGAAAACTAGGCGCCCTAGCCCTAAGTTCATGATTTCTGCATATTCTAGCGATCCTAAGTCCTGGCACGTCAGACAAACTTCTATCATTTTGTGTCAACCATTATTCCCAAAAATAAAAAAAATCTTTGTGTTTGGCCCCTTTTACCCTGACCTTTTTACGATTAACTTTCTAGGAATCTTTAAAAATTTACCCTAATCTTCTAAAAAAAGAAAAATCTTCCTCAAATTTTTAGAATTTTTTAAAAAAAATTCTCAAAATTATGGGATTTTCTTAAACTTTTTCTCAAATTTCTAAGACTTTTCTAAAATTTTTCAGATTTTTTTTTTAATTTCTAGGATTTTATAAATATGTCTTAAAAATTTTCTACAAAATTCTAGAATTTTCTTTAAACTTTTTTCAAATTTCTAAGAGTTTTCTAAAAATTTCCAGAATTTTCTTTAAATTTTCCTCAAAATGCTGAGATTTTCTTAAATTTCTAGAATTTTCTAAAAATTTTCCTAAAAGTTTTTCTAATTTTTTAGATTTTCGAAAAATGCGCCTAGAGTTTGTGAAAAATTTGCCCCAAATTTTAGAATTTTGACAAAATTGCCCCTAAACTTTTTAGATTTTTTAAAAATCACCCCTTTAGTTTTCATGTCAAAAAAAAAAAGGCCCCCTAATTCTTTATGATAAAAATTCAAGCCTTTTTAACTTTAAAATAATTACCCCTTCATTGTTTGTTCAAATCCTAAAATATCCTTACTGTTTTAATCTCCATTGCAAAGGTACCTAAATAGGTTCAAATCCCATCAATTATCATTCACATCATCAGAATCATTCATCAAATCAAAATAAATCATCATTCATCATCATAATCAGATCAAATCATCATCATATGGGGGATCCTAGGCATGCATCTATGTTTGAGATATAATATGCCTTGGTATTAAAAATAGTAAGGATAGGGTATATACCGATGGGCGCCGACGAGACATATGATGGTCAGGCTCTCGGAGTAGAACGTCAGCAGCAACCGCGTCAATAGGAGGCTCGTAGTGTCTCATTCCACGAGGAACCACACGGTGAAGTAGTGGAGCGTATGTATGAGGATCGAAAGGTGCCGGATGACCCTCTCCACCGCGGCCTCAACAACAGCATCTGCAGCCGCTTACGCCACAGCAGCTGCTCGTGCCTCCTCAGCAACACGACGGGAGGCACGCTCCGCCTCGAGTACCAGAGCGTCCATCGCAGTGGTGGGCTGTGTAGAAGTAACTCCGCTGGCAGGAAGGACACCCATAGAGGAGCTCCCAGTAGTAGAGAGGCCCTGTCATGCCCCTAAATCCTCATCTCTCTAGCCCTGGCCCTCCATAAAAAGGAATGGGATCACAAAAAGTAGGATAAACATCGTGTGAGAAGCAGGAAGAAGCGAGAAAAGACTAAAGGTGAACGCACAACAGCTCAAAAAGCGAGAAAGCAAGGGGATGCTAAGAGAGAGAGACGAGAGAAAGTCTGAGAGACCGAGAGAGCTAGAGAGAGAGTGAGAGGGTAAACAAATGCGCCACCTCGCGCGCCTTAAAAGGCTAGATGCACGCCTAGAGTTGGCGGTCGCCAACTCCAAAGTGTGCGCCCGTTGGTTTCCTGAAACGCCACACGGCAACGGCCATGTTGGAAGGGTTTTTACCCGGCGGCCGCCATGTCAGAAAGGTTTGGGCTTGGCGACCGCCAGGTTGACAAAAGTCACATCGTGTCAGTTTGCCATTATGATGTTTTGGAGTTTTGAGATGGGCTGTTTGGGGCTTTTTATACATGTTTTTGCCTATCTTTTTATTTGCATGCATTTTATTTCCTTTGTATGCGTATATTCTATTAGTATAGATTATTTTCTCTTTGTTTTATTAGCAAAAATGATTTTCAGAAAAACATAAAATCATTTTTTTCAAAAATAATTTCGTGTGTATGTTTTCCTGTGTGGTTTATTCTCTCAACAAATTTAATTTTTAAGTCATAACTTGGCTTTTAAATTATTTTTATCTCAGACATGGTTCCGAATTTTTGGATCTTAACTCGATCTATTAATTCGTGGCTTTCTCCCCGATAAATTTAATTTTTAAGTCGTAACTTAGCTTTTAAATTATTTTTATCTCATGTCTTATCCCGAATTTTTAAGTCTTAACTCGACCTATTAATTCGTGGCTTTCTCCCCGATAAATTTAATTTTTAAATCGTAACTTGACTTTTAAATTATTTTTATCTCATGGCTCGTCCCGAATTTTTAGGTCTTAACTCGACCTATTAATTCGTGGCTTTCTCCCTTATATATTTAGGTCTTAACTCGACCTATTCATTCTTGGCTTTCTCCCCGATAAATTTAATGTTTAAGTCATAACTTAGCATTTAAATTATTTTTATCTCATGCCTCATCCCAAATTTTTAAGTCTTAACTCGACCAATTAATTCGTGGCTTTCTCCCCGATAAATTTAATTTTTTAAGTCATAACTTGGCTTTCAAATTATTTTTTATCTCATATCCTATCCCTTTTTCAGGTCTTAACTCGACCCATTAGTTTGATGTTTTTTTCATCGATCCTCCTCATGACCTTAAACTGACTCATCAGTTTTCTCATGACCCTAAACTAACTCATCGGTCCTCCTCATAACCCTAACCTGACTCCTCGGTCCTCCTCACAACCCTAAACTGATTCGTCGGTCCTCTTCGTGACTTTAAACTAACTCGTCGGTCTTCCTCATGATCCTAAACTGACTCGCATTGCATTATAATATACTTGTCAAACATCACATTTTTTATCTTACATCCTTGCATCTTGCCCCATGAACTACGTTCTGGTCTGATCCCAAGCAAAGGGTACGTAGGCAGCTCGATGAAAACTCGAGTACGACCAACATCATATGCATGCTTGTATGTTTGTGGTCTAAGATTGACGGCTCGGTCAAATCGATGTTGTCTCTAGAATCTTTGATATAACAGGCTCCACGCGTTGCTATGCAAGTTATATCGAAGAGGGACAATTGTAAACACCCCAATTTGACCCTGCCTAATCTTAGGTGAATCCGATGATGAAAACAGGTGGAATGGTGCCTCAGTACAATCCTTAGAAATTGTGATCCAAGCTCGGTATTTGAACCCAGAACCTTCAAACCAATGAATTTTGTCAAACCATCAAAACTTTCTACCCAAGTGACGCGACCGCCATGTTCATTGTGGCAACCGCCAAAGAACTTTGTAAAAATCCTAGCCAAAAATGGCGACCGCCACCTTTTATTATGGCGACCGCCAGCTTGCATCATGGAATCTGCTATAGAACTTTGTGGAACTTTTCAAAAATATGGCGACCGCCAACTTGCTTTGTGGCCACTGCCAACTCCAAATGGCCTGACGTGTCCCAAAAACGAGGTAATATCTCATTAGCTGAAGAACTCTATAAATACCGTACCTCTGGTACGTTTTCAAGGACAGAATCTGAGTGTGAGGTTTTGAGAGAAACTCTGCTGAGTTGTCAAGCAATTTCGACCCCCGACGCCGAATCCCTGTCGAAATACCGAAATTTGAGCCTCCGACGCCTACATTGAAACCCTAGCTTGGATCACAATCCGAGGATCGGACCATTGAAGCACATTCCCCGATTTGAGGATTCCTTAGCAATCCAGGTATCCCGTTTGGATTTCCTGTCTTTCTAACTCCATTCCCTCTCTTTTGGAGTAATCAGGTTAAGTTCAATTTTAATTCGTGCATTTCTTTAGTTTGTAGTTTACCTTGTTTATTATTTACTTTGTCTTATGTAAATTGCTTAACTCTTAGTCTACACATCCATACTATGCACATTGCTATTTTTTATTAAATCATTAATTAATGCTAATATAATTTAGCAATACGACTAATAATGTCGTTATTATTATAATCCAAGCACTTACATGAAAATTGTTGTAATTGTCAATATTACATCCATTTAATTCTAATATTTCGTTTCTTTTCTTTTCTTTTCTCTTAT
Source organism: Heliamphora exappendiculata (assembly GCA_034768845.1). Taxonomy (NCBI): domain Eukaryota; kingdom Viridiplantae; phylum Streptophyta; class Magnoliopsida; order Ericales; family Sarraceniaceae; genus Heliamphora; species Heliamphora exappendiculata. The sequence goes on along the minus strand of JAOTRH010000013.1, from coordinate 1,095,368 downwards.
GTTAATTTAATGTCCTAACATTTATTTATTTATTTATTTTTTAGTTAGTCTAATTTTTTTTTACTAGAATTCTATTTCATTTCATTTTCTTTTCTTGTAATATTAATTTAATGCTCCATTTTATTTTTCTTTTAGTTTAGTATTTATTTTATAGCTTTTATTTTTCATATTAATGTTATTTCTTTTTCTATTATTTTATTTTCTTTGCTTCCTTATAATACTTCATTTAGTATTTTTTTTCTTTTAATATTAGTTAATCTTTAATGCTAACATTTCATTTTACTTTCTTTTCTTAATATTAGCCTAATACTCATTTTCAAGCATTTATTTCCTATTTTACTTTTCTTTTAATAGTAGTGTTTATTTTTCTTATAAAGTTTCACTTCTCTGTCTTTTTTTTATGTAGTCCTATCTTTTTCTTGGCAAATTTGTTTTATTTTGTTAAACCCAAAAACTACAAAAAAAATATTTAAGTTAATTATCACCTTTAAATGGCATTATAATTTTTTTTATAAATAGTAAAAATCCTATCCTTTTTTTATTTCTTTTTCTTTCTTCTCTTTTCTTTTCTTTTCCTTTCATAAAATGTAAATAGTTAGTTTCTCTTTTAGTAGTATTTTCTAACCTTTTCATTTGGCACATTTTTCTTTTACAAACTTCTTTTTCATTTTCTTTTTCTTCTCAAACTCTCTTTTGTTAAAACACCTTTATTTTGTTTCCTTTTTTAGTACTTTTTCCTTCTTTTAAAAACATAGAATTCTTGTGCATCTTTTATTTTTTTTAGTACTTATCATGTTTATATTTTTCTTTCTAAATAAATGTTATGCATATTTTGGTTATTTTCTTTAAATGCATATTTAGAGTAGTTTAACTTATTTTGTAGCAAATTATATTTAGGTAATTTTAGCATCTTTAGCCTATTTTTACTCTTTCATTTGGGCCATGCTAGTTTAGATTATTTTGATAATATTGCATGCGGATGTGTTGTACGTATCCTTCAACTAGAAATTGCATGTCGTATGACTTAGGATTTTATCCCTTTATTTGTTTTGATTTGGAGTGCTATGTACATATATTATGTATTTTTTCTATTTAATTTTGGATGTTCTCTTTTTGCCTTAATTTTCTGTATTTGTATGCATTTGAAAAATTCTTATGAAAGAACCAATAATGATTAGTAGAAGCCAATCTTACAGTTGAACGAACAGGATGCCTAACATTTTCTCCGATTCGTACCTTAGCTCCCGAACCCTTTTTCTCTGATTAACGTTTTCAAGATCAGCAGCTATTTTTATTTTTCTTAGTTTTTTTCAAAAACTAAGTGGCGACTCTGTTTTTAATAAAAAATAGAGTTTTCAAATGTTGATTTTCAAGATGTTAAAATATTTTTCAAACATCTTTGAATTCTCATATTTTTGACCATTTTCTAAAAATTCCAAAATTCTAACGCCACAACTACTACAATGAATCGAAACTATATCGTTCCCTATAATCAAGACAGATCTACTAAAATACTGTACTACACTCCTACCGATGGTGTGTTCAAATTCATCTAACACTATAAATTAAAATATATATTTTACAAGAAATGATAATTAAATTTTTCGTGTGTAAGCCGAACTCTACATATCAGGTTAATTAGTACGTAGAATAAAAGATACGCATGCACAATATTAAATAAATAATAAAATAAATACATTACTCATATAGATTCTCATTAAAATAAAAAAAATAAATTTTATTAATAAATAAAATTAAATATAAAAAATAAAATATAATTTTTAGTATACAACCCTAACAGTCTCTATATATAGGCATCATGGGGCAGCTGAATAATCATCTCAGATACATCATTCCATACCTAAAAGCGGTGATGACGGATGGGAAGTGACGAGAAGCGAAAGATGAAGCCCGAAAATTCTATTTTCTTCAACTCTTCACATATTCAAGCCGAAGAATGAGCTGCAGACTCCTTTTTTTTCTAAAGTTTGATAAAACCCTAGTTAGTATTCTAGTAGTAGTTTAGATTTCTATTGTTTCGGTACATGTTTAATTCGTTGTACGATTTTGAGACGTTGACGTTTGATAAACGAGTTTTTAATTTAATAATCTATTTTTCGTTTTTACTTATGGTGATTGTAATAATGAGATCATGTAACTGTTATATATTCTTATTTTTATCCAAACGTAAAAATATCCCATACTCTGATAAGACGGGTCGTGCTAGGATCAGTCGGACAGTATGTGCCACGTCTAAGACAGAATATGCCAGGTTTGGATTTGACCTTATCCTCTTATTAATTCGTGCCAGGCTTGTAGCCGTAATCGAATTGGATTGAACTGTTTAAAAAATATAATCTTAAAGAAACTAAAATACTGATTAGGGTGGATTCCAAATCTTAGGAATCTTTCTCTCTTATCTAAATCAAATCTTGTTCCAACTTAATTTAATTTCAGTACTTTTATATTAAAACAAACAAATCACTTTTTGATTGAAAAAATCGAACAATATTTTAAATTGAGAAATTATAATTCCGTCCCATAGTCCCTTAGAAACGATACCTAAATCTAATCGATATTTTACAAAATAGTTGTTAATTTTAGGATTTGATTATTATTATTAATACGGTAGGACAACGAACCACTTACTGTCTAATTAGGAGGTGGATGTTTACCGTGATTAAGTGAGCTTGACTCTTTTCGAGTTGGGCCATCATATGGATTGGGGATTGGGCTTTAATCTTCCTAACCCCCATCAATTGTATCTCAGCATTTGAATATAACAGGTGGCTGACAAGTTAAGTACTTTTGGGTATTCTCATAGAATCAACCAGTTTAAATAACAGTTTTAGTTTTGGCATTTTTCTTTGATTCAAGGAACTCAAAATCTTGGTCCCTCTCTTCTTTCTACATTGGTTGCCATAGAAATAGTCGTTGGATGAAAATAAACACAACTAGAAATAGTTTTCCATCTCATTTTTACTTTCATTTTTGTTAATTAATTTGTTCTACAAAATCAAACTATCAAATAAATAAATGAATAATCGCCATTCATTTGAATTGTGTACAATATGAAGCTAACATTTGAAGAAATAACTCGAACTTTCAATTCTTTTATCTATTATACCCATACTATTATACAAAGTGACTGCACTTATTTATTGTTTTTCAAAATTAAAATTGTGTGATTATTTTGCAATCCAAAATGACAATCAAAAGTCCCTTTTCTACAGCCTATTTTATTTTAGAATTTTGAGAGTACAATTTGAAAAACGCATCACTCCGCTACTCTCACTTCTTGCAACTGATGTGATCTCTACTCACATTTTAATTGCTTCAATTTTTGTAGAACTTTCAAACATTATCTTTTCTTTTTCTCCAATTTAGTTTTTTTGTAATAAATTTAAAATTTCCCACGTATATTGTGTGCTACAAATCTTAATAAATTATTTATTATACAAGAAAGAAGGATTAATGTTGATATTTATCTAATGTAATACTATTCTTCTCTTTTCTACCACTAACTTTCTATCACTCTCCTTTAAAAGCCAAATCTTTTTTCTCATCTTCATTTTAAACCTAATTTTTTTTCTTTTTCTTCATTTTAAGCTCAACTTTTCTCTTTATCTCTCATCAAAAATATATTTTAATATATAAATATACATACTGTCTTAAAAGTATAGCAAATTTTGTATATTTGTTTAGTTCACATATATTTTATGTATTACTTTTAATTTATATTAAGACTGAACATAATAAAAATATAAAAATATATTTCTTAATAATTAAAATAATTATATACTATTTAAAATTTGTTAGAAATTTTGACATTGGTCTAAATTCGTTTTTTATTTGACAAGTCTGTGACAAATTATCATTTAAATTATTTATATTTTATTCCTCGATATTTGACACTTAGTCTATTAAACGTATGTCTTTATTTTTCAGCGGAGCAAAAAATGAAGTTAAAAATATCAAAATACAGTAAGCGGTGTCAGATCGCTCGATAGACCAATCGAGCGATCCATTGAGCGGTCAAAAAAGCCTCTCGAAATATGTGTTTGTTATGCACTTGTTCAACAAAAAAGTGAAATTGAAGCAAAATACTGAGAACCTGTCAAGACCAATCAAGTGGCCCATATGCGGACAGTCTTTAAGTTGCAGCTTTCAGCTAGGGTTTTAGGGAGGTTACTATATAAGAGTTTCTAGGTTATTATTCTAGTGGGACTCTTGAGATTCTTATTGACCTAGCCACCATAGAGCATTAAAGTTAATAAAAAAGCTCCTCTCAAGCTAGTTAACAAATCTTGATGATCTTTTAGTTTTCGCACGTTCAAGTCAATCATCAAGTCAATCAAATCTTCAATGTTCCAGCGTGTTCGTGAAATCTCTTGAGTGGATTATCAATGGTTTAAAGTTTGGAGGTGGTTGTCCTCAGCATCTGAAGTTCGGTAGTGGGTTTCAATGGCAGTTAAGCACGTAGTTGGTATACATGGATTTGGTAAAAGTAGGCTTACTATTATAGGTTGAAGAGTCAACGAGAGTTTGTAAGATTCTCTTGTAACCAACGCTTTATTATAATATTTGATTTTTCTAGATCCAGAGTTGTCTCGTGATTTTTACTCGATTTGAAGTTTTTCACGTAAAAATCGTCTTGCTTCTTGTGTGGTTGTGTTTGTTTAATTTTTGTTGGTTTGCATAATTGTTTTTTCTTATGGCATTTAACATCTTCAATTAAATCGTTTAGTGCAAATCAGTCTACAAATGAGATTTATCAAAATTAAATTATATTGAATATAATTTTAGAAAAATAGCGTACGTAAATTATCTAAGATGACCCATAAAAACACATTTTTCTTTCTCCGATTCCTAACCGATGATATTTAGCTAATCTTAGGCCAACATAAACCAATTTTAATGATTTGAATAATTTATTTATTGTTTATAGTGTGTAAATTATTTATACAAAAAATAAAATTAATTAATTAACGTTAAGTGTCTAAACACATTATATTTTAGCTTAGAAGCATAAAGGATATTTAACCTCGCCGTTGATTTTCTTAACACTAATATGTATTGTTCATATACATAATGATATTCGATCAAATAAGCGTTTGTTTGGGTATTGGCTTTTTAACTTTTGGCTTAAAATTTTAAAAGCCAAAACGACTCATTTTCTAACCCTCAATTTTTAGTTTTTTTTCTTTTTTGCGTTTTTGCGTTTTTGCATTTTTGCTTTTTTGCTTTTCTCATAACAAATTTTAATTTTACCCTTTTACATATAAAATTACACAAATTCCAACTAAACAATCATACTCCAGCTCATTTAAGCTGGAAGGCAATCATGAAATTTCACATTGAGCTTATTTGGCTTTTTAGTGGCTTGAAAGTTACTATTTTTTCAACTAAATAATTTTTTTGATTTTTTAATTTTAAATGACTTAAAACTAAAAGGCCAACTTAAAATTTTGCTAAAGGCTTAATTTACAAGCCTTGTTCCTATAAGCACATCTAGTTATTGCAAATGGGAGGTGATGATACCACAATGATGGAATTGAACGGGTCGGGAAGGTGGACTCTGAACTCAATCCAACCGAACTTAAAACACCAAAAAATCAAGAACTAACACCGATGAGGTGTTGGCCGAATACCCTCCGATGCCTAAGTCAGATTCTGTCTAGGGAAGGAAGATGGTTAAAATGTAGAGATGAATCTTTCACCTACCTAACACTAGGAACGCATGCCTTGATTTATAGGAGAGCCTCGCGTGGATTGAGCTAAATCCCACACATCACGCTCGAGTGCTTACCTTGAATCCCGAAGAATCCGTGCTACCCGACAAGGACAGAAGTGGGCCCTAAGTTATCAGAGAAGATCACAGGTTGACTTAGCGTCCCATGTTCGGTCGTCCTCAAGTGCTCGGCTTGACCATAAATCAATCAGTATAGGCAGCTCGAGTACATACCCTTGAACTCGATCAACCCATATGGTCGAATATGATTATCCTTAGTCGGGCCGAGTACCTTGTCACACTTTGCTTAATCCCATCACTTGTCCCCTCATTCCCGAGAGGTAACAGCCCATGTAATCTGGGGAATGCAGCTTCAGGTTGACCATCGTGAGCATTTACTCTGGCGGCGTTGTAGTTCACGAGGAGTTTAGGCGATTACCAGCATTTATTGTGGCGGCATCACGACACACGAGGTGCCCAAGTAATTAATACCCATCTATTAGGTTTTATCTAGGAACAAGGGGATGTTTTGCACTTGTCACCATCTTAACGGCTTTCCTTTGCACGTTCAATGGCTCTCTGAAGCCACGCGTATGGCCGTTGGACCTTTATGGTTGGATTAATTCCCCGACATCTAGTCGTTCATGCTTTATATAACTGCCTGAAGGGGCCCTACTTTCAATTTGCTTTTAGCTTAGGCAAATCCTTGCACTGCTTGTGACCCCTAGAGCCCAGGAGATTTCCAAGAGTTCCTTTCTCGGTAAGTTTTTCTTATTCATCCTTTGTCCTTTCTTTCTTGCATTTTTCTTTCGTAGTTCTGGCTTTCTTAGTTCCCCCATTTTCTGACCCATCTCTGATGTACCTTTTGAACCGTTTGGCCTTTTTCCTTCGTCACAATTGTCATTCTCCTGCTATTGAATCTTTTGTTTTAGGAACTCCTAATTTTGAAAGAGTTTGTTCCAAAACATTTCAATTTGCTAGGTTTATCCTTCCTATCGTAAGGATGGGGACCGAAGATTTTACTCAGCCAGTCAATTTTGACTCAAAGAGGACCCTTTCTCTCTCTAACTCTATCAAGGGTAGGGGCGAGACTTTTAGCCCTGATCCTACGCAGTCTGTCGAGTCGGCTAGGGGTTTTACCGTCGAAATCATCTCATCTTCCACCAACTTCCCTTATCTCGAGCGATTGCGAGAGAACTGCCTTATTCCTCCCTCTGTTTGCTTTAGGATTTCCTCCTCTAAGGAAAGAGACTGTTCATTCTCCGGTGGGAAGGTATGTTTGTACGAACATGCCTTCTCAGCCAGGCTTTGGTTACCATTCCCCCGAATAATGACGGAACTTCTTTCTTTTCTGGGTCTGTCCCCTAGTCAGCTCTTTCTTAAAGCTTGGCGCATCTTTCTTGGGTGCATTGTTTTATGGGAGGAGTGTAGTGGAGACTAGACCACCTCACTGTTGAGGAGTTTCTCTACTATTACTGTCCTAAAGAAAAACAATTATGGTGGTACCTTTTCTAGTCCTGATCCAAGGATCGGGCCCTCATCCATAGGTGCCCTTCCTTAAACAAACATTGGACGAACAAATTCTTTTTCGTTTTTTGGAAAGGATGTGAGCTCCAGAGATGCGAGGAGCTCGGCCCTAATGTTGCAAGGATTCAGAGGATTTAGGGGGACCCTCAGCCGGGAAGCATCACTTTTAAGCCTCCTCTTGACCCAGCGGCTAATAGCCGAGTGGAGATTGCCAAGGGTTAGTCTAGTAGATCCTATAGCCACCTGGTGACAGACGAGAAGCTCAACGCTTTCTTGCTAGGCCCCTCTACTTCTCATGAGATCCGTTCGACCCTTCACTCTTCACCTTTTACTACTTGCATACTTCTTATCCGTTGCTAATGTTTCTTTGTCTTTTCTCTCTCTCTCTCTCTCTCTCTCTCTCTCTCTCTCTCCCTTTTCTTTTTTTAGATATGTCAAAGAAAATTGATAAAGCATTGATGGCAAAGGTTTGTGCTCAGGCGGTTTCAAAGCCTGAAGTGCTGGTCAAGAAGCCTCACCTCTCGGCGAAGGGGAAGGAGGTTCCCCCATGTCCCTACGAGATTCCTCCGTCTCCTCAGAGAAGACGGTGGTGGACCTGGAGGCTTCTACTCGGGAAGCTGAAAAAGGGGCCTACCCTAGAGAAAATTATGCCCCCATCCCCGTAGTTTCGGTATCCGTTCATCCCTCCTCTTCATCTTCCTCGCCAGCGGACGTTCTGAGTAACTTTGAAGCTGCTCGCTAAAAGATGCAAAATCTCATTGGGGAAGATGTCGAGGCCCTCAACTCAGTCACGACAAGCCATATAGCTAGAGATCTTCTTCTTGATCTTACTAGAGTTAGCATTCCTTCTTTCTCTTTTTATTTTTGATATATATATATATATATATATATATATTGTGCTCACCCTTTTTCTGAGTTACTGATGGGTTTCCGTTGTCAGGTGTGCGTTCGGTCTGTGCACCTTTCCCAATGATTCCATCAAAGGGAGATGTACCTTCGTTCTGGAGTCGCTCTAGCCACGTCTTTGAAGGAGGAGCATGTTAAGCTAACCGAGGACATTACTCAGCTTAAAGTTGAGCTTTCTGGAAAGGATGAAAAACTAAAGTGAATGGCAGAGAAAGCGTCGCTGGCTGAGAAGAGGACAGCAGACCTAGAGGCTCAAACGGTGGCAACGAAGAGACTAGAAGGAGCCAACAGGATGTGGGTGCTGGAGTTGACTTCTCAACTTGCGGATGTAGAGGGAGCGACTGTGGAGAAGTTCAAGGGCTCGGAGGAGTACTCGACCAAGATGGACGAGTACTACCTTAGTGGCTTTAAAAAGATGAAGGCCTGAGCAACTGCTGCCTTCAAGGACCTTGACTTCTCCATCTTTCTAGTCGAGGACGATGAACCAGAGTCTCCCCCTTCCTAATCTTTCTCTCTCTTACTCTTAAAGCACTTTAAACATTATTCACTCAGTAGTTGGGCCATGTTTTGTCAAGTAGTAAACACTCTACTTTAAATTTGATGTTTTCTTATGGGGGCCGTGTTTTGGCCATGCTATGTATGCACTCTTCTTTATCCATGGCTTTTTAACTTCTGCACATTCTGGTTTTGAATTTTTGTATTCTGCACTTCTTGACTCTTCTAATAACTCCTTCTTTAATACTTGTGTATGGATGTGGCCGACCGAGTGATTAGAGAGTTAAGCATGAGAAAAGTGTCGACCGAGCTGTTAAGCAGCTTGGCAAAAAATGCTAAGGGCTTGGTCAGGTTCTTGGAAGCTCGAACCTTCTTTAGCCGACCGAGCTATCAAGCAACTTGTCCAAAAATGCTAAGGCTTTGGTTGAGCACTTAGAAGCTCTCACCTTCTTTGTCCAATTGAGATGTCAAGTAGCTTGGCCAAAAACACTAAGGCCTTGGTCGAGCTGTCAAGCAACTGTCAAGCAGCTAATTCGGACTCACTCCCATAGTTAGGGGCAGCTCAATAACACCAAGGGGTTGGATCCGTTCCCCAGTAAACCCTACCGAGGGGGATCTGACTAGGGTCAACTAGCTTCTGTCAATGTTGAGCTATTCAAAAGCATTTAGGAATAGGATATCTAACGAGCTTCCGTTGTCTATTAGTATTCGCCATACTCGATAGTTAGCTAACACCATTATGAATACTAAGGGATCGTCATGGGGATGCTGAACCGCTTCTCCATCGAGCTCTGATAAGGTGATCACCTCTTCCCTCTTGTCCACTCGACTTCTGATTGATCGGCCAATGGTGAGGACTTTTATCAGTACCTCTGCTCACAACCTCCTCGAATGTGCCCGCCTGGATGAGCTAGTGTCTTCGCCACCTGCGAATCCACCAGATATCACTCGAACTTCACCAACTATCTCCTGATTTGTCTGGGGTTCCTCTCGTGCCTTTCTCAACTCTTCCTTGCCTGGTCAGTAAGCCACGAAACAACGTAGTCAGCCTCTCCGAGTTAGTGCTTCTATCTGCTCATTCAGGTCAAAATAGTCTTCCGTGTTGTGTCCGTGGTCTTTGTGAAACCTATAGTACTTGTTTTGGTTCCTTCGATCTGGTGTGGTTTTTAACTTTTTTGGCTACTTCAGGTTAGGGTCGTTAAGTATCTGCAACAGAACCTAGTCAGCAGGTGTATTCAAGGCAGTGTACCTTTCGAATCGACTGAGTAAAATTTGAAGCCTTTTGTTGTCCGGGTGCCTAGGGTTCGTCCTTTCATCTTCTCTCGACCTCCTCGGTCGGTCTAATTTGCTTGGTCGATCGCGGTCAGGCTTCTTTTCTGGTTCGAGCTTGGTCTTGTCTTTCTATGTGTTCATCGCATCCTCTGCGTTCATGTGCCATTGAGCCTTAGCCATCAGCTCAGCCATGCTCTCAGGCGGCACTTTGGCTAGGAAAAATAAGAACATGGTGGGCTATAGTCCCCCCATGAATGTCGCTAGAGCCACCTTGTCGTTCACGTCATCGACTTGGAGTGCCTCGGCATTGAATCTGGACTCGTAATCTCTGAGCGACTTTCCATTTTCTTATTTGACGTTCAGCAGGTACGTTGCCGACTAGCATTGCCTTTACCCTCCAATGAAGTGCCCTTTGAATAGCTTACTGAGTTGCGTGAATGTGTTGATAGACCCAGGTTTGAGCCGGCTGAACTAGGCACGAGCTAAGCCCTTTAGGGTAGTGGGGAACGCCCAGCACATGATTTCGTCGGGGACCACGTGGAGATGTATAAAGGCCTTATAAGTCTCCAAGTTGTCCAGGGGGTCTTTCGTTCCGTCGAATGCTTCCATCTAGGGCATTTTAAACTTTGATGGCAGGGGTTCCATCATAATTAGGGGGTGAGAATGTGATATTATTCCTTTGCACAAGCTCATCCACTCTGTTGATCTTCTTGCCTTTAACTCCTTCATAATGTTTTGGACTTGTTCCCTCATTCGTCTCATCTCTAGCTCGATCGTGGCAATCACCTCGGATCTGATATCGGGGTAGGTCTTCCCGATGCGACGATGGTCCCCAACTTCTGGGCTGGTTTATCGACTTTCCACCTCCTCACGATTATGGATATTATTAACATTTTCCTTCTCCCTATGTGCTTGGTGGGGGGGCATCGGTGTTGGCGGGATCAAGCTGGCCTAGCCCTCCTAGATTCGGGGGTGCAAGGTTAGCCCCTTCGGCTTATGGTAGGATAGCATAGATAGGTGGGGGTCCCGTTGCTTGAGCTTCGAATTGTTGGTGGAGAGCACGGCTCTGTTGTGCCAACTCTTAGACCATGTGAGTCAGGTCAGCAAGTTGTTGATCGACGCGTGGGTTAACGACACCGTTCACCGCCAGAGGGCGTTGGTGATTGTTGTCAAAGGTTATAGCTCTTGTTTCCACCATCAAGTCTATCGAAAGAAGAAGATGTTCACACAAAAGGCACCAATTGATGATACCTTCATGATGGAACCAAACGGATTGGGTAGGTAGACTTCGAACTCAATCCAACTAGACTTGAAACACCAAAAATCAAAAATTAACACCGGTGGAGTGTTGGCCGAATACCCTCCGTTGCTTAAGTCAAATTTTGTCTAAGGAAGGAAGATGAAAAAAGTGTAGAGATGAATCTTTTACCTACCTCACAGTAGGAACGTTTGCCTTAACTCAAAGGAGAGCCTCACGTGGATTGAGCTAAATCTCACACATCACGCTCGAGTGCTCGCATTGAATTCTGAAGAATCTACGCTGCGGCAAAAACAGGAGCAAGACCTGAGTTATCGAAGAGGATCACGAATTAACTTAGCATTCTTTGTTAGGACATCCTCAAGTGTTCGACATGGCCATCAAAAGGTAGGTAAAAGTAACCCGAGTACATACCCTCGAGATCAACACCCCTAATGGTCGAATATAATTATCCTTAGTGGGGTCGGGTACCCTGTCACACTTTGTCCGATCTCATCCGGAGAAAATGAACGTAAGATGGGGGTCTCTGCCCGGAAGGAAATGATCAGCCCATGGGTATATTGTTATTTGTTAACCATATATGGATAACCCACGGTATGAACAAAATCAGTGGGGTACCCATTTCAGAAATCAGCAGCTCAGTACATATCTCAGCGGCGAAATCCAAGCCCTTAAAACTAGAAGGCTGCCCCAACCGATTATCGACACGTGTCTTCCGTCCCTCGATCCGCAAAACCCTCTCAAGAATCCATGGCCTGGTCTCACTTTTCTCTTCCTCTCGGCGCTCAGCTCACACCCAAATTCTCTATTCTCTTCTCTCTCTCTCTCTCTCTCTCTCTCTCTCTCTCTCAACTTTCTCTGCATAAATTTTCGTGGAGAAATTTTAAGAAGACAATGATTCCCGTTTTGTCATCGGTAAGCTTCTCAGTTCAATACAATTTTCTTTTCCGGTAATGTTCGATCTCTTTATTGTGATTCATTTTCGCTCTCAAATCTCTTTCCGCGCGAGGAAAAAATAGCTGTTCCACTCAAAATCAACCAATTCTCTTTCCTTTTTTGTTTTTTTTTCTTTCTAATTTTGTAGATAGATTGGGCTTGAGATGACAAGGGAGTAGAAAAAATCTGGTGAGAAAATAGAAGAGAGTTGTATAGATTTGGGTTTTGACTTGGAATCGTTTGGGAAGAAGACAAAAAAAAAGTGGCAAAGATGAGTTTGCGTGCGGCGGAGGATGACTCTGCGTCGGAAATCCATCTTCCGGCCGACATCGATTGGGAAATGCTCGACAAATCCAAGTTCTTCTTCCTCGGCGCCGCTCTGTTTTCCGGTGTCTCCGCCAGTTTATACCCAATCGTGGTGTTGAAGACCCGGCAACAGGTTTCGGCGGCCGAGATTTCGTGCTTGAAGACGGCGTTTTCGATGCTCCGGCACGACGGGCCGAGGGGGTTTTACAGAGGATTTGGGACGTCGTTGATGGGTACAATCCCAGCTCGAGCCCTCTACATGACAGCTCTCGAAGTTACCAAGAGCAATGTGGGGACTGCGACGGTTCAATTGGGTTTTTCTGAGGCTACGGCGGCGACTATAGCCAATGCTGCGGCAGGGTTGAGCGCTGCCATGGCGGCGCAGCTGGTTTGGACCCCAGTCGACGTGGTGAGCCAGAGGCTCATGGTTCAAGGTTGCCCGGTCACCACGAACGTCACCTCTTACAGATACAACGGTGGAATCGATGCGTTCCGAAAAATTATATACACAGATGGGTTGCGCGGGCTTTACAGGGGATTTGGGATATCAATATTGACATATGCGCCTTCAAACGCAGTGTGGTGGGCATCCTATTCGGTGGCGCATAGACTGATTTGGAGTGGGATTGGTTGTTACTACAGTAAGAAAGGCGACTTCGCGGGTGAAACTGGTGGTGGGAGTGGTGGTTTTAGGCCGGGTTCAAAGGCGGTGGTGGCAGTGCAGGCGGTTAGCGCCGCCTTGGCAAGTGGGTTTTCGGCGTTGGTGACTATGCCACTTGACACGGTCAAGACAAGATTGCAAGTTTTGGGAGGAGATGGAAAAGGGCACCAGCCGCCCACGGTTGGTCAGACTCTGAGGAATTTGGTGAAGGATGGGGGTTTCGGTGCTTGTTACAGAGGACTGGGTCCGAGGTGGGCTTCAATGTCTATGTCTGCAACCACCATGATCACCACCTATGAGTTTCTCAAGCGGCTTTCGACTAAGAATCAAGAGAGCTTAGGTTAAAGACAGCCAAGGAGCAGTTTTTTTTTGGCTGTTGCTGTTTCTCTTGAATCTTTCTTTATTCAATTTAGCTATACCCTATTTCTAGGATTGTTCTTTTGGGCAAGCTTCATTGCATACTGATGTAAATTTGTGTAAAATGTAGCAGTGTTTGTTATCTACCTTTAACCTGAGAATGTATTAAACTCTCTACATCTCCTCCTCACTCTCAGAATTTTGTGCATTTTATGCAGCTGAAGTGGAGGATGCTGGGATTTTAAGCACAAATTTCTTAACGCAACGAAAAAAAAATTACAACTTTAATCCACACAAAGCAAATAATAAATAAGAACACCGACAAAAACATGAGAATTTACGTGGTTCGGTTGAATGTCTACTTCTACGGAAGAAGAAACAATTTATTATTAAATAATAAGAAATACAAGTTTCTCTCTTAACTTTACAATCTCTATGTATAGTTTCAAATTTGGTTTTTATGTCTCTTTAGCCTATCTTTGAGTCTTTCTTGACTATTATACAGTTTACATACATTTTGCATTAACATTAGATGAACTATATGGTCTATATTTATAAGCATCAACCAAAAAAATCCTAAAAAAAATATTTCAAGACGTTGCGGCGGAACTCAAGCGCATAACTAGCACCTAGCTAGCACACGGTTCTGTCTTTTAGGCGCTCAAGCACCCTGTGAGCGTCAGCTTCTGGACTGGCAAGCGATCAAGCGCTCAGCGAGCGCCAAGCATGTGCTAAAGCGTCCAGCGAGCATTATACGAGTGCCAGCTTTTGAACTACTGATTTTTTTGAGAAATTTGAGTCACAAACCCAGCAATTTCCACCTTGACTTGAATTTTTCAATCATCTTGTAGAACTGTCGGTGTTGCCTCGACCAGCACTGTTTTTATGGGTATGAGTGCTTCACCCCTTTAATCATCAAACTGAATAAACCTGGACCAAGTCCAAGTCACACTTGAATTTGACCCTCTTGCTATCAATAGTCTTTTCATTTTTGGACAGTTTTTCAAACTCTAACTTTTTAGCCTTATGTGAAGACTCTACCTTCTCTGACACTGTTACTTGTCCTTGAACTGTTCATGTGTTGCATGTAGCTTTCTTGTATAACAAAAGTTCTCCACTTGACTGTTCCTTCTGTTGTTGACTTGAACCATCATCACCCAATTTCTTGGGTGAGCTTTTCTAACTGAACTCCACCTCAACTGTTGCACTCTTCTTCTGACTTTTTGACATACTCTGCCCGTCAACCTAACTAGGATCATTATTTTTGTAAATAATTTTCGATAAAAAATTAATTTGACGGGCAAATATTGAAACGGGCTCCAAATAAAATGTTTGACGTCGAATGATCAAAATAAAAACTTGTGCAACCACAGTTAATTTAGAAGAATACCTTTTATCGGTCGATTCTTCAATTACGATTTTGATTCCGAGTTAAAATTTTCTTCAAACCTTCTACTGTATTCCTTTATACGATTCTTAAATGTAGTGTGAGGTACAATCTATCGAGAACTCGAACCAGCAAAATCTAAACAATCTTAGTTTTAAAGACAAGTTATGAATTTAGTTTAGTCTACTCGCATATTTATTAGGTTATAGCAGGAATCTGTAGAGTAATTATGACAAAAATTTCTAGTAGAACATAAATACGTATCCAGCGGTTTACACAATTAAGCAAATCTCATAGCGGTATCTGCAATTATGAAAACCTTGAGGCGATTTCTGTAATTTTCATAAAATACTAAATTACAATTCACATCACTAAAGAACTGTAATTGCATTTTAAGCCATAATCTCAAGACCTTCTTACATTGAACTCCTATTATTAAATGCTTAACTCATCTCCCCACGTTAAGATTTTCGATACCTGCCAATTAAATTTAATTACTAATAATTTAATTTAATCGACATCTTTAAATTTATTAAGCCTTTTTACCTAATTTATTTGACCGTTGGATAATCAAATCCACTTGCAGGACTTGACTCGGTTAAAATTTATAAGCTTCCATAAGGGGGTATCATCAATCCCTATCATTCGGGACGTGGTCAAAAATTAATTACCCCAATGTGTCCCATTCAATACACACAAAGTGTATTAGTACAGAGAGTCGAAATAATAGACAATGCTATTATCTTCTGTGTACAAGCCGTACTCTACACAACAGATTAAATACTGTACATAATAAAGGGCATCCATACATAACATTAAAAAAATAATACTGCATACATTGCTTATTAATATTCTCATAAAATAAAAAATTAATTTTATTAAAAATAAAATTAAATACTAAAAATATGATTTTCAGTAGACCAACCTTAACAATTTTCCACTTATACTCAAAACTATGCTACCATACATCTAACTCTCATGCCCTCTACATGACTATCAAAAGTCTTAGTCGATAAGCTCTTTGTAAAAAGGTCTGCAAAGTTGTCTCCTAATGTAATCTTAGTCACAGCAACATCAGCTCTCTGTACAATTTGTCATATCAGGTGATACTTACGCTCAATTTGCTTTTCTTTCTTGTAGACCCTTGGCTCTTTCGAGTTTGTAACCGCTCCGCTATTATCACAATAAAGTGTATTAGCCGACTGAACTGAATGGACCACTTCTAGATCCAACAGGAAGTTCTTGAGCCAAATGGTCTCTTTGGCTGCTTTAGAAGCTATCACGTACTCGGACTCCGTGGTGGAATCAGTAATCAAGAATTGCTTGATACTCCTCTAACTTATAGTTTCACCTTCTAAGGTAAACACATATTTTAAGATAGACTTACGGAAATCCTTGTCAGACTGAAAATTTGAGTTTTTGTACCCCAAATGTACTAGACTGTTTGCTTGGTAAACCAACATATAATCCTTAGTCCTTTTCAGGTACTTAATTATATTCTTTACCGTAGTCCAATACTCTTAGCCTAGGTTAGACTGATATCTGCTAACTATGTCAACGGCAAAGCAAATGTCGGGTTTAGTACAAAGCATAGCATACATAAGGCTTCCTACTACCGAAGCATAAGGAATCGCCTTCATTTTCTCTATCTCATCAGATGTTTTAGGACGCTGATCTTTGGATAGAGTGATTCCATGCCTGAAAGGGAAATTTTTTTTCTTAGAATCCTGCATGCTAAAATGAGTAAAGATATCATCGATACACTTTGCTTGTAATAAGCCCAATATCCTTTGTTTTCGATCTCGCATAAACTTGATCCCAAAGATGTGACTGGCTTCTTCCAAGTCCTTCATATCGAACTACCCTGATAACTATACTTTAACCGTAGATAATGTCCCCACATTATTTTCGATGAGCAAGATATCGTTTACATAAAGTACTAAGAAGATCACCACGTTTTTGTCACACTTATTGTATACACATGACTCATCTAGACTCTGATCAAAACATAAGACTTAATGGCTTGATCAAATCGAGTATTCCAAGATCTCGATGCCTGTTTAAGTCCATAAATGAATCTCTTAAATTTGCACAACATGTGCTCCTGACCCTTCGCATTGAATTCATATGGTTTTATCATATAAATACACTTGTTAAGACTTATGTTAAGGAAAGCTGTCTTGACATCCATTTGCTAGATTTTGTAATTGAAATGAGCAGTAATAGATAAGAGAATTCGGATAGACTTAAGTATGGCTACCGACGAAAAGGTTTCTTTATAATCGATCCATTCTTTATGAGTGAACCATTTAGCAACAAACCTAGTTTTGAAGGTTTAACCTTCCTGTCTGCTCTTCTCTTCCTCTTGTAGATCCACTTACATCCAATGGATTTTATCCATTCGGGTGGTTCTACAAGTTCTCAGACCTGATTGGAATATATAGATTTTATCTCAGAATTTATAACCTTTTGTCAAATATCTGCATCTTTATCCTGATGTGCTTCATTGTAGTTACAGGGCTTAGTATCTAGTTCTGTCGAGATTTTGTTAAAAGACTCTCTCAAGAACATATATCGATCAGGTTGATGAACAATCCTTCCACTACGACAAGGCACTACCTGTGTCTGTGTACTAGCAGTAACACGCTGTGCAGAATCTGAACCCTGTGCATCAGCACTCTGTTCATGATTTGCACTTGTCCTGATAATCCTCCCACTACGACGAGACAATAGGATATGAGTGACTTATGGTTCCTCTTCCGTTCTACTGATATTTTCTCCTAATTCTTCTAGAACAATATTGCTTTTAGGCCCGTGGTTCATAATCTAATCTTCTTCCAAGAATCGAGCATTGGTGTTAACAATGACTTTCTAATCCTTAGAATTATAAAATAGACCAACTTTTGTTCACTTGGAATACCGCACAAAAAAATAGACTTCTGTTATCGATTCTAACTTACCCGTATTCCCTTTCAGCACATGTGTTGGAACCCCCAAATCTAAATGTGTTTTAGGCTAGGCTTACGCCCGATTTACAATTCTATGGGAGTAGAACGTACTGACTTAGAAGGGTACTAAGTTCAGAATATAAGCCGTTATCTCTAAAGCGAGTCCCCAGAACGAATTGGGTAATCCTGAATAATTCATTATGGACCATATCATCTCCATAAGAGTCCTCTTTCTTCTTTCTGCTGTAGAGTGCCAGGTGCAGTCAACTGAGATATAATCCCTTCTGATAATAGGTAATCTCTAAACTCTCCAAAGAGGTACTCTCCACCAGGGTCAGATTGTAGTGATTTGATACTTCTATCCAGACGCTTCTCCGCCTTCGCCTTGAAGTTTTTGAATTTCTCAAAGTATTCAGACTTTCGGTGCATCAGGTAAATGTATCTATACTGTGAGTAATCATCAATAAAACTGATGAAGTATTTGAAGCCACCTCTAGCCCATATTGTCATATGACCACACACATTAGAATGAACTAACTCTAACGATTCTTTAGCTCTATAGCTTTTGACCGAAAATGACCTCTTGATCATCTTACTGTTGGAGGCAAAATCTTGCAGCAGTTTTTGCAATTTTCATAAAATACTAAATTATAGTTTACACCATTAAAGAATTATAATTGTACTTTGACCCAAAATTTCAAGACCATCTTGCATTGAGCTCTTGTTATTAAATGCTTAACATTTCTCCCCACGTTTAGATTCTTGATACCTGCTAATTAAATTTAATCGGCATCTAGTAATTTCTTAAGCCCTTCTGTTTAATTTATTTGACCTGCGAATAATTAAATTCATATGCAAGATTTGACCCGATCAAAATTTATAAACTTCTTTAAGGGGGTATCGTCAATCCCGATCATTCGAAACGTGGATTTCGTTAATAATTAATATTCACCATATAAATAATACCGCTATCCAACTCACCAGGAATATAGGCCCATATAAGATCGTATCTTCTAATGAATCAAAACAACAAATATTAAATATACGCAAATCAATCATTATCTTAGAATTAAGAACATAAGCAATATTCATAATAACCTCGGGGTGAATTAATTTATATTGTCAGTATAAAATTTATTACCCTAATGTGTCCCGTTCAATACACAGAAAGTGTACTAGTATAGAGATTCAGAATAATAAACGACGCTATTATCTGTTTCCCGTAACTAAGATAGACTTACTAAAATTCTGTACTACAGTCATACTAATGTTATGCTCATTTCCATCTAAACTGTGAATATAAAACTTATATCCTGCAAGAATCTAAAATCTGATATTTTGTGTGCAAGTTATACTCTACACATCAGACTAAATACTATACAGAATAAAGAAAATTTATGCATAATATTAACGAATGATATATACATTGCTCATTAAGATTCTCATAAAATAAAATTTTAATTTTATTAAAAATAAAATTAAATAATAAAAATATAATTTTTAGTATACCAACCATAATAATCTCCACTTATATTCAAAATCATGTTGTCATACATCTGGCTCTCATGTCCTCTACATATAAAAGTCTTAACTAGTAAGCTCTTTATAAAAGGATCTGTAAGGTTGTCTCCTGGTATAATCTTGATCACAGCAATATTACCCCTCTGTATAATTTCTTGTATCAGGTGATACTTGCGCTCAATGTTCTTTCCTTTCTTGTGGACCCTTAGCTCCTTCAAGCTTGCAACCGCTCCATTATTGTCACAATAAAATATAATAACCGACTGAACTGAATGGACTATCTCTAGATCCAGCAGGAAGTTCTTGAGCCAAATGGCCTCCTTGGCTGCTTCAGAAGCTGCCACGTACTCAACCTCCATGGTGAAATCATCAATGCAAGACTGCTTGATACTCTTTCAACTTATAACTTCATCTCCTAAGGTAAATACATATCCTGAAGTAGACTTACAAAAATTCTTGTGAGACTAAAAATTTGAGTTTGTGTACCCCAAAGGTACTAGACTGTATGTCTGGTAAATCAACATATAATTCTTAGTTCTTTTCAAGTATTTGATTATATTTTTTACCGTATTCCAATACTCCTGCCCTGAGTTAGACTGATCTCTATTAACCATGCCAACAACAAAGGAAATGTTGGGTCTAGTGCAAAGCATAGCATACATGAGGCTTTCTACCGTCGAAGTATAAGAAACCACTTTCATCTTGTCTATCTCATCAAGTGTCTTAGAACATTGATCATTGGATGAAGTGATTCCATGCCTGAAAGGGAGAAATTCTTTTAACGAGAAGGGTTCAGGAGTTACCTCATCATCTTCCTTAGCCATGAGGCACAAGTTTGCAACTTCATTTTCTTCCTTTTCATCCTCGGAGCTGCTGTCATCGCTTTCGCCCCAAGCTGCAATCATGGCTTTCTTGAAGCCTT